>PTEX01000005.1:8646502-8679701 GCA_003342815.1 Eudromia elegans | reverse complement strand
CGTTAGGAGAGGTTGTCTGGAGCAGGCAAGTTTGCACATGAGAAAACAARGTAAGCCAGGGAAATGGGCAGCAGAGGTGGAGTGAATGCCGGGAGTCAACAGGTTGACATGGTATGAGCACCAGGAGATCACAAGAATGCAGGGAAAGGAAAACAGCACCTTATATTCGATAAAATGGACACAAGTGTCCTGCTTATGGGTACGCAGGTGCCTGAAAACTTGTGCTATGGAAGTTATTTAAGGAAGGTGGAATTGAAAAATTGAGGAGGATCAGATAGATGTGGAGAGGGAAGACCTGATGCCAAGAGTTATTCAGAATATCCACTTGTAACCAGAACCTCTTTACAGTTTTACAACATACGAATAAAATACATTCCTAAATCTCTTAAATCATAAGTTTAAATATGTAAGCTTGCTTTTGTCTCTCTATTCAGCTGATAAGATCCCTTTTCTGCAGACAGACTTCTATTTCTAAAGCAAAGCACATAATCTTTTATCTCCTTGGCTATCTATATGAGAGGTGCCTCAGAAGACAAGCCATGATCCCACACCATGAAAGYTGATTACAATTCCAAAAGCAGATGCGGGACCCCCTGAACTCTGCCACCTTGTTTGCACAGTTGCTCTGTGAACCGGCTCTCTAGGCTGTGCTCCTGAGCCCACCCGCAACAGGTCTGGAATCACCAGTCAGGAGAAGGTGCTTTGGCACAAGGACACAGTCAACTGCAAAGTACAGGAGGGCTGGCTGTTGAAGAGGCAGTATCATTGCTGAAGACAAAATCCTGTTAAATCACAGCCTCATYCTTTCATTAAGATGATTCTGGAGCTGGATAAAAGCAGGAACACTTCCTTTCTCTTCCTCTCCCTTCCTAGATAAACGACTCGCAGGAAAAGAAGGGAGAGGAGACTCCKATAGTCAGAGAAGGGCAATTTAGAGCTAGGCCTGACCGTGGTTATAACATCCACCTTGCCATCTGCGCTGGTTCAAAGCTTGCACTTCACACCACGACTGCAACACTAGTGGAGTTATCAGCTGTAAACAAGGTGCCTGTRTCTGCAAAGCGCTTGCAGCGAGGTCTAAAATAGACCTTTGCTTCCTTGAAAGTGCACCTTGGTTGGAATCAAGCATTTGAATACAGAAGAACACAGATATTCTATGTCAAAAAGGAGCTAGATTGGAGGTAAACACTTATTTAGGCATCTACAGGTTTACTACTGGCTTCAGCTAAAGTTGTCACCACTTAGGCTGAAATGAACATGTAGGCGAATAAAGCTGTTTGCAACTCACAGTGTCTTCACACCTAGGTTGCCAAAGCATCCAGGCCTGGAAGTGTGTTYTGAGAATGGTTAATTTGCCCCAACAACACTTAACTGCCAGACATTGTCAAAACATGGCGGGAGCCAGAGATGGKTCTCATATTTTTGCATAATTTTGTATTGGTGGAAAACTCACATAGGAAGTTCAAAGTTCCAGATTCAAAGCTCTCTGCACTCATGGGCAATCCAAACTTACTGRGTTACAAACTTCTAAATGAAGGCCAGGATGCACTCAGASCRAGACACAAAGCAGACAAGTGAGCARCTCAGGGCTATAYTCAACTAATARCWATGGCSTGTCAGCCACTGAYATCAACTGAGGAAGCTCAAAACAGTCTTTGAGTTCAGTGGACAAACCACTGATGTACTCATGTAAAATTTGAAAAGAAATGGAAAATAGAACTTACCAGCATATCAAATGAGAAGGAAAAAAAAATACTTATTTATTAAAAAAAAAAAAAAGCTTTAGCCAGAATCTAGAATCAACCATAAAGATCAACTATCAAACAGAAACATTTTAACCTTTTTTTTCCTCCAGTCTACTTTATTTGGAACAAAATGTAACAGGTATTGATCACCAAGCAAACCAGTTTATTGGCTGCATCCTGACTCAACCTAAGCAGGGAGGAGGCTGCGTTTCGTAGGAATATTGAGCAGCATCTTGAAAGGAGAGTGTCATGAATTTTCTTGTTATTTCCTAGTAAGAAATATTCTCTTTTGAGGCATTTGTTATTTTGGAAAATAGGTGAAGAAACATAACTTGAAATGGGGGAAAGATGCTGAAGCTTTATATACATATACATGTGTGTCTTCTGTATATGTATACACCAGTCMTATTTTATCTGTAGTTGTGAAAGAAATTCAGACATATTTGAGGAAATACAGAATCCATGGTTTCTTTGAACTCCTGTTTACATCAGCTGAACCACACAAAGTGCCATCTATAACAAATAACTTGTTTAGCAAGTTAATTAATTCATTAAAAAATGTGCAATCTCTCTGAGATAAAGCAGGTTTTCCTTACTTCCTTTCATCTCTATTCAACTCCACTGAACAGTCTACTTCCTGGCTCTAAAATTCTCTAAAATTGTGCCAAACGTATTCCAAATTCTTGCCTTACCCTACTACGATAARATCTTTACAGACCATGAGAACAGAGCCCCTTTCCCCTTCATTTCCTGAGCTACAGGGAAAAGCAATTTAATTTTCAGGATGTTAACATTATTATTSCTAGCTAAGAAAATAATAATTCATCATAAAAAAATGCTGATARTGTATCAGCTAAAAATGTTTTGGTTGTGTTTGCTATCTATAAACACAAATCTACATGTTGGCTTTTCCAAATAATTAAAGGAACACTTTCAAGGAGATGTACTATAAAAATATATGCTGAAGAAGGCAAATAATGGGACAAAGTGCAACCCGGATCGATCAGAAAACTGATCATCATTTTATCCTAACACATCAAATTAACATGAAAAGCTCTCAGTTTTGTGCTTAATTGTTTCCTTCAGGTTATAGGCTAGAATTTTCTTATGTGTACACATTTTTGAAAAAATCCATATCAATATCCAGGGCCAAAAAAAAAAAGAAGAGAGAGGAAGTTAAGCCCACAAGGCAGAACCTATGCAAGCTAAGCTGTCAAAGCACTTGCTATCAGGTCAGTAAAGTTCCCTCGGCCCTGCAGTTCTGTTTTTATGGGCATCTGTCCCATTCTGAGGAACTGCACACCCAGCCCTCCCGGCTCAGAACTGAGTTGCAGCAAAGTCTATGCAGGCGAAAAGTGACTTGCTGGGACGTCACCTGGCTCAGAGGCACCTCTCAGCAGAGCACTGGCGTGCTCACTGCACTCACAAAACCACTTCCACGGCAGAGCTCCATGCCACTGGCAGCCCAGGCAAGGCCACTTCAGGGTCCACATTCCAGGGCTTCCAGTAAATAATGATCAGCTACGTACTGAAATGCTTTGTCTGACAAAGCCCTGCGCTCGGTATGCCTGGAGGACTATTTGTGGGCAGTTCCCATTTCAACAGGAAGCTTTCTGAAATCAGTTCTGAGACATCCACGGTTACCTGCACAGAATATGCAGCCCGGGCACCCAGCCTCTGCATTCCTCGTGGTGCAGCAGGCTCTCAGAACCCGCACTCCAGCACTGGCTTACCTGCACCACATTCCCGGGAAAGCACACCCTTTCAAACCTTGTAAAGAAGGGGAAACCTCAACAGTCAGGACACTTGCCAAGCAAAGATTTAAGCATTTCTATTCTTTGAATTCAAGATAATCATAATAATACAATCATTATCCAGCAGCTCTAATTATATTATAAAAAAAAAATTAGACTGTCTTTAAATTTACCGAGTATTTGAATGAAAAACATTGCATCTGTTTTTTTCAAATAATTTCCAAATGCCTAAAAGTATTTTACTATGGGATTTTTTTTGTTGCTTTTGTATTAATTAATGTCTTCTTTTTTCTCTCAAATACTAAACAAAGTGTTTCTGATCACTTAGTTGCACCCTCTCTSTCCTCTTCCTACAGTAACACTACTAAGTTTTAATCATAGCAAGATGATTTGTTAGATTTCTGTACATAATCTAGACAGATAAGTAAGTATTTATGTTTTGTTTAGTAAGGCAGCAAACCCTGTACTTTCTTTACATTTATGTAACCAATGATGCTGACCATTCTTTCCACGCCATGTAGAAATCAAAGCACAACTGAAATAATGGATTTCCTATTTCTGGACCACTTCATGTTATATAAAGAAAAAAGAAATATTTGTATGCTAGGGTGTTCTTGTTTTGCTTTGACCTGAGGCAAATAAAGAGAGAGCTTTTAAAATCTGACTCTAGTGTTATACAACTCTTTCAATGGATGGCATAGACCTTAACAATGCTGTGCTTGAAAGTCGGAATACAAAGTTTCCCTTCTCCTCTTCCATCCATCTTGTATTTTACTTAYTCCAGCACCTAATTAACTCTCTGTTCATTTTTTGACTGTTTTAGAGCCTGCTCAGATATCACTGATAGCTRCTGCACTTTCCAGTAACAGAAATTTCCAGTAACTAGGTAGGCTTGAATCATTGCTAAATCAGATTTTCATGCTGRATAATACCAGTCTAAGCAAAGTCAGGGTCAGTCCAAATATTAGAGGTCAGTTCCAAATAAATATCTCTGCACATAAAAGTTAGAAACTGCAACATCCCGGTTTTGAAGTCCAAACCACAAGTTCCARTCCTCAGCAGAGTGCATGGCATGAGTTAGGCATCTCGGAAGAGTCACAGTGTCCGGCACAGAGCTGGGTAATGACAGTACGAAGAACAGATGCTTGGAACTTGTAAACTAGAAACCTGGGTCTAAGTAGTCATGTCTTAAAATTCCCTATTCTCTGGTTCTTCATTCTGAGATTTCCCTCCTTACATGAATGGAGCATCTGCTGAAAGGAGGTAACTACATATTTTGYTTCCAACAGCAAAGTAATACTTGACACATTACCTTAAAACACAAACAAGAGCCTTTTTTGCTATAAAAGAGGCATTTTTTTAGTTTAGGAAATATATAATTCTAGAAAAAATATTCTAGAATTCTGAAAAATAAATAAAAGGTAAGGAGACATTTACTATTCCAGACATCATGATATCCAAGCTATGAAGATATAATACCATATGCAATATTACTGCTTAAAGTTTTACTATATGTATTTTATAAAAAAAAACTTTTATTAGGAGGAAGATACTTAAATATMTTCTAAGATATGACTCAGAGATTTAAGAACTATCATAAAATATTAGAACAGTCCAATGAACAGGTTACAAAGCACTATAAAATCTAGCAAGGTGAATGGAAATGTTTAACACATAATAGTATTATAAGCTGATGAGGTCATCAGAAGGAATTCACTGAGTTTTAGTATCACAGTGCATGTCAGAAAGAAGACATGGAAATCCCCAGAACCAGCCAGCGAGTTCAGGAAGGCAAAATAAATGCAAAGCCTCAGTGATATTGTAGTCTTCAGAAAAAAATATAATCTGGGAATATCACATGTAATTTAGTATTAAGCAGAAGATGGGTAAAATACTGGTTCATTAGCAGCTGAGCTAATGAAACAGCAGGTTTGTGAAAGGTAGAGTAACTCGCCGAAAGTTTAATCTAGACATTATAGCTGCAGACACAGGCAATCGCAAACTAAGACCAGAGCAACTATGGAAACCTGATTTAGCTCCCCTTGATCCACTGCTAGATACAGAGCTGAGGAGCGAGTGGGGTGCTGTGCCCCACGCCCGTGGGGCTGTGAACCAGGCACGCTGGGGCAAAGCCAACTCGCCACCAAATTAGGCATGGCCCGGAAGCCCGGGCAGCTCCGTAACCTGTTGTGCGTGTCTTGCTTGCCCTACTCGAAAAGCAAGAGTGCCCAGCGAAGAGCTGCAAACTYGGCCAAAAGCAAGAACACGCCGTGAACAGGGGCCTCCCAGAGGCTGCAGTCAGGCCCATAAAGGATTAACAGCTACAGCTTAAAAGGAAAAGACGAAGGTGAAACACGAGCCGATTCATCAGTTTAATGCAACGTGGGAGGCCCTGCAGCAGAACGCGCCATGATTAGGAACGGGCATTAAACAACAGKCTGGTTAAAGCCATACATCCGAGGGAGGACACAGAAGGAATCCTTGTGGGAAAGCCACACACCATGGTAACTAGAGAAGGTTATGTGAGCCCAGATTTTCAGCTGGTATGAAATGGCCCTTGCTCTGGGCCTTACRCTTCCTTACACCTGATGGTATGTGCACTTGTGACAAGCTGAGGATCAAGTCCTATTTTCACCTTCTGTTCAAACTTTACCATGCAGGATAATCTGCTGTAGAGTTCACACTGTAGAGCTCAAACCTAAAGCATGGGTGGTTAAAGCCAAAGAATATTAAGACTTTTACATAGAAAAGAGGTGTACCTATTATTAAGTCAATTCTGCTATTTACATTTTCCCAACTAGCAGAAGAGCAAAGGACCTCACAGCACATACTGTTCTGCTCACATTGCCCCATCAGAAACAGAGCTGACAAGGAGCCAGGTAGGGACCATGGTGATGCTGAGTGGTGGCTCTAAGCTGCAAAATGGTGGCAGATTCTTGTTYCCATCTATCTGGATCAGACACGGAAGGAGAGTGAACCGTGGTTCCCTTCTGGCCATGCCATCCATACCAATTTCCTTCCCATGGAAACAGGGTCACTGTACATCCCAGTTTGTAGTCAGGTTGTGTGTGTTTGTCCTCATTGCCCCCCTTAGGAATATTTCCAGTGCTAGAATTTGCCTAGATTTGCACTAGTGTAACAGGAACCAGAATCTGTGCATTACCTCTGTTCATGATAAACAAACTTTAWGACTGAGAGAGAACACCCTCAGCATATAGATATTGCTGTTCAATCACCCACCTAGTCTATAAACTGTCTTGGAAAAACACAGTCATTCAGTCTTGTCTTTGCACAGCACCTAGAGGAATCTCAGCAAGGGCAGCAGGTCAGCTATGCACAATCCTGATAAATAGGGCCTCTCTTCTCTTGTTTTACCTGTGGTTCTATTATTCCTGAAAGAGGAACTGTGCTATATTGATAGATATGTAGTCCTCCACACAATTAAAGGGAAACTTTGCCTCTTTCCCTTCTACCTCCTGCCCGGCAAGGCCTCTCCCTGTGCCAGGTATCAACATTTTATTTATTACTTCATGACCTTCAGTTGGGCAAGTCCTGGCATGGATCCAGCCAACAGAAGTGCCACAGTGGTTCTGAGTGCTTTCCGAGCGTGGCTATTAGCATTCATTTCGCCATTCAACTGCCTTGTAAATAAAGTACCTTGGAAGTTCCTTTACTCTTTCCTAAGGCATAGCTTCCTTCTTAGTCAGAATTCTTTCTGCATGGTTAAGGCCATGGTTTACTTATTTACCTGGCGTTATTTGCTGAGAACAATAGATGTGGTAAAATTCACTTCCTTCTCAGAGGCAGGGAAACATATCCCAAGTGTGTTGCAATTGCCCAGCCCCAGGGAAGCCAACAGAAGGAGAATTTATCCCATCTACAGTTTTGCTGATGTGCAGGTCTGAACCCAGCAGCAAAATGCATCACAAGAACAGCAACTGAGAGAGAAAACTCTTCTCAGAGTCACTAGAAGTACTGAGAATGTATTTATAACCTTCCTACCTTCATCCTGTCCCCTCCAGTAGAGCAGGCTATAGTCAAAGAATACCTACTGCCTCATTAATTTTGGTTAGTTCAGTGAATTATAACGCAGTACAGTTCAACTCCCAAATTAGTCATTCTCAGATAACTGATATAGAGACTCACAGACTCACCACAGTCCTTCCTACAGAGATAACAATGATCATTTATTTAGATGACCACTACTATCAGAGGCAGACAGAAGATAAAGATACAGATCAGGTGCATTTGTCTGTTCATGACCTCTAAACTTTCAACCTTAACTGATAAAACTGAAATCTGTGAAATCAAACTGCCATCCCAGCTAAGTATGAGTTTATTAGTTAGCTTTTTTCCTAAAAAAAAAAATACATTTGTAACTGCTCTCAAACACACTGCTTCACTAACATATTAATATCAATGCCTATATTTAAGCCGGCTCTGTGCAATATTCAATAAAATGCTACAGTAATTTATATCTAAGTCCACCTACTACGCCAACAAATTGCTACAGTASCACTGTGGCATTACTGCAGTTGTACTATTTATTTATGGCCTGGCCTGCATGCATTACTAATTTTGCACCTTAAAATATGCCTGCTTTGCTACAGCAGTTAGCATGGATCAGTTGCATGACATATGGTATATTACTTACCTTCACGCAGATCTGTCTTACATAAACTAGCAATACTGCATTGCAGGGCCTAAATTTGGTAAATCTCATGTCAAATTGTGGTTACTTTTGGTGGTAGACTTAGCTTTATTATTATTAKTTGTTTTACTGGAAACAGATCTAGAATGATGAAGAGCGCAAACATGTATGTAGTATTTTTATACCTAAAACTCCCATGTCAAGACTGAGAGACTGAAAATACAGAAACCAACTGTAAAAAGAAAGAGATCGAAGTGTTTAGACTCAGAGGATAACTTTAAAAACCTTCTCACTTAGAATAAACGACATTTTCTGCTCTGGTATAAGAATAGGAAAATAAATGTGTCATACAAAAATGAAAGAAGAATTTGAAAGACTTTGATTCAACAGYGCAACCCTAATATTTAGCTACAAAGGTTTTGTTTACTTCCATGGAAAGAGGAGACCAATTTGTCCTGAGGGTGTTATCCACACCGCAGTCAGTGGCTTCCCGCTGACTTTGTTGGCCAGGGATGAGACACCAAACTGCATTAATAGGCATCTAGAAGAAAGAGCAATCTGAAGTCAGTGGAAGAGGTCAAAGTGCCCACCTATGAAAATGAGTCAACATTTGGTAGTCTAGGATCAAACCAGAAAATGACAGTCTTCTCATGAAGTGCTGATAGCCCACAATTGCCTTCATCTTCAGTGACMCAAGTGAGGAACAAGCTTGATGAAGTTGTTAGAAGATTTGGCTCTGAGCACCGAGTATATAGATTTCTTCAGAGAGCCTCAGTTAATATCATTTACTGTGCAGAGACTTTGTTGAATTATGCCTGGTGGCTCAAAAAGCTCAGCAACCATRCTTACTTACATGATAGCCAGCGCAGTGTTTATCAGCAAAAACCTGAAGATTTATTCATTCTTATCTTTGAAAAATTCCTCACATTTTAAGTAATTAAAGGATTTGTTGTACACCATACAGGCTTTCGGAACCAGAGAGAACTCAATTCTGGTGAACTGATAAAGACCTAAATATTAAGGAAATTGCAAATACATGTTATGATGAAAACGCTTATTCTTTGATTTTCCTGAAAAATTGCGACAAGTGCAAATTAAACCCTGTGGCATGTAATATTTCAATTTATCAGTGAAGTGGGACATTTTACTATTTACAATATGTCAACACAGAAACAAGGGCAAAAGCAATCAGCAATGTGAGGATGTAAGGGTAAAGGAGGTAAGTCAAGTACTGCAACACAAGAGAGCAAGGAGCATTGCACTGATTCATAGTTCTGACAGCACGGTATTTAATGACACCATCACTCACTATTTTCCAAAAGACTTTGCTTCATCCCATGCACAACACCGGGCAAACCCTGAATTTCTCTTCCTGTGTCTATCATTAGACAGGGGTGATATGGTCCTGTGTCTAAGTGCTCTGAAGGCAGACTTCTTACTTCCCTCCACAGCTTGTTTGTGCTGGTTTTACTATAATATTTTAGATTTAGTTTTGACATGTAGTAAGTGAAGTAAATTCCTAAACGATGGATGGGATCTTAGTGTAAATCCCCCTCAATATTATTCGTTATCTGTTACCTGTATTTAGAAATGAACTCTATGAATTTCAGCGTTAAAGGACATCACAAGAAATGATGATATTGTCTCTACTTTACTGAGGAAAAATGGACACAAAATTAAAGGTAAATATCCAGCCAGAGAAGCTGTGTGCCTACCAGTCGGTATGCTAGCCAGGTTTGCCAAACAAAATGGTTATAAGTCCTGCTTCACCTCAAGAAGAAATCTGTTCTGCCCTAGGGATATCACACAACCTATTCAGTCACTTTTTGGGAGTGACACATAGTCCAAGTTTGATGTTCAAGCCACTGTATGGTCCAAGTGTCTTGGATCCCTCTCAGAGATCAGGCTTTTTTTTTTTAGATATTGGGCATCTGGGAAAAACAAGAGCATGAGCACATCTGTCTACCACCACAACATATATTCTGATTAATAAAATTGATTGAAAGCACTGCAGCTCCTCAGCAAACAAGTTCAGAGGGTTTGGTTGATGAAATAAAAGGAACAACAGTATTTTTCCGCAACTTAATTCTTAGAAATGGTAAAACTACTGAGAAAATAATTTCCCAAGTCAATCATTCAGCAGGACAAATGTTTGTCCAAACAGTTTAAATTTAACAAAGCTATACATCACTAAAAAAAGGCTTTGCAGAATAGTTTTTTTTATTAACACAAACGTATTAATCACTGCAGGATACAAAAGAGCTAAGATACGATTTGGATCTGGCATTATCTGCAAACTGACAAAGAGATTTTTTTAGATCTTTTTCATATGTGCATTATACAATACGTTATCTCGTCCTGTATTTTTTTGAGGGAAAGTGTAGCGTATTATATATCTAAGATATACATAGGTATACCTGCATSACCTAGGGACTGCCTTAACTGTGGTATGGGAGGGTAGCCAACACAATCCTCATTCCCATATTGTGCAGTTCTGACTCACCTCTGCAAACGTGTGACTAGCAAATCACAGCAACAGAATTGCAAGGTACTGTTTGCAGTGGAAATGTAGTAAAGTTCTGGTGATTTCTAGATGGCAGGATCTGGTCCTTTAAAGATTACAGCAAGAGAGCACGAGGTGTTTTTTTTCCCCTTTCCTTCTTTCAACATAAGAGCCAGAAGCAGACAGGCAGTTGAAACAGTGATGATTACAGATGACAACTTGTAGCATGTGTTTTCATTGTCACTGTATGCAGTAATTCAGCTAACGGTGCATTTTGCTTAAAAGCCATATGAATTCAGGGAAAATTGTTTTTTCTGCAGGAAATCAACTGCAGCCACGTTATTACAGTATGCCTTTCCCAGGACTGCTATCTGATAAACAGACATAATGTTAGTTTAAAAGGTCTTTGGCAGACGCAGGGTGAAAATGTGGCCCCTTTAAAGTTAGTGACTAAATGTCCTCGGATATTAGTGGTGCTAATTATAGCAATTCACAAAAGCACTAGCCTGGAAAACATTTTAGGTTCAATWTACCTCATTCACAATTTGACTGAGAGAAACCTTTTCTCTCAATGGTCTCCTCTCCCATTTGTGTTAGTCACAGTTAAATTGCGTTAATCACAAATGTGTGCAATTGCCACAGGTCACAAATCACATCAGACGTGTCACATGTAAACCTCGCTGAGTCGGAAGTTCTCCTGATCTCAGGATTCTCAAATCCCTCCTTGAAGCCCATGATTGCCCTCAATGACAGGCACACTTCACACTTTTCCCAAGGGTCATTAAGAACCAGCCACCCTTGGCAGGTTATAGGAAATAAGAATTTGATGGAAATTCCCAGAGTTTTAAGTACACCTGGGCAAAAGCCTGACACAAGCTGGAATTTAGGGGACTACGAGTGGATAAGATCAACATTTGCAAACAGAAAGCTAAAATATGAGGAAATCAGGAGCTATGAGACACCTCCCTTCCACGTCCTGGCACGCAAGGGGCACCTTCCCCCTGACAGGCACTGTGGCTACGGCGAGGGGCCTCCTCTGCTTTCAGATTAATTCTGCGCTGTGAATTAGCTGCCTTGCAGTCTCCTGCGGCACCTTAATGACAACTCCAGCGAAATTGCYATCTAAGCAAAACAGCCTAGGTTCACAGGTTAAGTGTGGCCGTGTCATGAGGCTAAGTGCAAGGAACAAACACGATCAGTGGCCAGCAGTAACAGCAGTGGCGGGGCAGACGGCCGCCTTCAAAGCCAGAATGGGAGGAYGCAGGAAAAGCCCGGGGAGAAGAAGTATTTATGCTGCTGTGAATGCTGACAGCGCAGCCCAGAAGGAAAGGCAGGCACTGAAGACCTTTAACAGTATTTTTACTAATTAGGTAAGAATTTCAAAAGCTTTGGGCCAGATCCTTCAGGTTCACCAGTGTAAATCCTTTTGGAGCATCTCAATTACTATTTCTGATTTCTGATTACRTTCGTTGCTGTTGGGTTCTGCAGCTACTTAACAGCTTTCCAAATAAACAAAGCAGAGCTTCCCTGTTCAGCCTGCTGGCTGCCTCTCTCCTCTGTAAAAGCAATACCTCAGGCAAAAAGCAGCATAGCCTTAAAGAGTGCTATTCCTTCCCTTCCCGCTGCCATTTCTGGGGGGAAGAAAACTTCTCCATTATTTCAATGTCCAGAAAAATATTTAATGGCATATTTCAGATTACTAAGTTTCAAAAGGACGCTGGGGCACACCAACAGAATGGCAGGAAGAAACAATTCCAACTCGCTGCTAGGGATAAGCACATTCACTCTAAAAGTTCTGATTTGGAACATACTGCAATATGAGATGTTATTAATCTAATATTCTCAGCAATCACAGTTGGGATTTGACATGAGCACCTAATTAGTAGCAGAAAAATCACATCCTTCATTCTCACCCTCAGCCYGCTCCCTCAGGAATCTCTTGGCACCGTCAAGCCAATCTGGACAATCAGAGGGCCCAGACATCCTCTCTTTTGCTGGTTCTGACGTTCTTTCTTCCTCACTTTCCCTGATTGCACACAAAGAATTTGGAAGACATGCGGAGGAAAAAAAAAAAAAAGAAAAAAACAAGTCTTTGTAATTCCAACTGCATTCAAAGTCTTTCCAATATCAGCTTTTTGGGAAAACAGTATATGTCTGTGTCATTCCCAGGGACAGAGATAATGCAGAATATCCTGGCAGCTGTCATTTTTATTTTCCAACTCACAAGCATTTTTGTTGCAAATACTGTTAATGATCTCTAGGAATAACGTTATGGAAACCCCATGAATCCTGCGTGGTCCCCATCATGCAACAGCTCGCAGGCAGCGGTGAAGCTGGGATCCTCTCAACAGGGGCTCCTGCTGCTCCTCCTCCAAAATGGGGATATGAGAAACGCTCCTAAACCCAGCAAGGTCGGACCTTGTGTCTGCTGCGCTGGTCAGGGCAGACTCCTTTCCTCCAGGGAAACCAGYGCACAAGCAGGAGCCTTTCTGAACCTGGACAACAGCATTTTGCACGCCTTGGCAATGGCGCTAATGATGGCACAAGGTTGCAAGAAGAGAAGCAGATCTAAAATTGGAAATTCTTTTCCTCATATTCATTTTTTTTTTCTGATTCCCAGAGGAAGACTACTCTCATTTCCCTGAAATACAAAACTGTGTTTCTTATTTTTAACCTGTCCATTGTCATCTAGGTCATTATATARTGATGATTATTCTAAAATTTCCTCTTACTTTCAGCTCACTGTGCAGCACACGAAGCTGTCTCAGAGTCGCACACCCAGTGACAGGACATTTTCAAACAACCTTCAGTTGTATGATTCATTTCCCTACGGCTATTTTACATGAGTATTAATATACTCAGAACTTCCCCGCCAACAAGGATTGGTCTCTCAACTTACTTGTTCAGTGAGGGTATCTTCCCTAAGGCATTTCCCTCCTTATATCCAATTAGTAGTTAGMATTTTATCGTTAGAGTTCATTGCCAAAGTGTGCCCTATGTTCTTTCTGCCCTGCACATACCTGTGTCTTCTCTGTTACAGCACTGCAGAGCTGGTACACAGACAGAAACGCACAGAAATACTTCTCCAGCAAGCTCCACCATGCAGGGGTCAGAGACATACAGGGCCTGCACGCCTCTGGTTTCACAGCACTTGTGTCCCAGCACAGCAAAGCACAAAATTAAGTCTGAAGTCAAATATTAAAATGATTGTTATGGTCCTGCTGACAACAGAAAGACTGAAATAAGAAAGCGTATGAAAGGACAAAGTGACTCAACACTCAGCACATGCCATGCAAGTTGACAAGTATATACCCAACACCACATTATTTCTGTTTTCAGGGCCAGGAGAGCAGTTCTGGAACAACTACATTTCTTTGTAATTAGTGGCTTAGAACTCGGCCTGCTTTTTGCTAAATCTCCTGGGACGGAGAGGGTTACACCAGCGTTGAACACCCTCTAGTTCAAACGGGAACAGCTCAGAGCAGTGTTCCGTATGTGCGGTGACAGAGCTGGGAGCTGACTTTACAGGTCACCTGCCTTTCCCTAAACAGGTGGATACAAGTAAGGGCAAGATGATACCATCGCAGTGCATCTGYTATGTGTTACTGATTAACACTGACCATAMCTTGCCAGAAATGATTAGCACTGTCGAATGAGTCACTTCACCTAGAAGCATTCCGAGGATAAAGACACTGCCGATACCTAAACATACGTAAGTCACGTCTAAACGAGTTAGTTTAAGCTACAGAGCAGGGGTAGCCATGTCAGCACAGTGTGACGCTTGCTTCTCGACAGAGCTAATTAACCTGTGAAGAACATCGTGGTAATATGGCTATATTGCCCTTGGCAGCAGCCCAGCACGGGCCTTTACGAAGCACCGCTAGTCCTTCCTTCAGGAACATCAGCCCAACASCAACAAGCACTTTCTAACTACCTCAAGGACTGCTTAGATTACGACTGAGCATAAATTCTCCCACAAAGTGACAAATATATACCTTTTTTTCAAATGCATAAATATATCTTTCAAGTATGTTTTTCAYATAATGTTCCTTGTGGCAAAATTCCCCTCCAGAATCACAGGCCAAACACTATAGGACAAAAATACAAATATGAAGAGAATTCATCAGAAAGGGTCATTGCACTCTTTAGCTGATTGGGAAGGCTCGCACATGACGGAGAAAGAATATTTTGTTWTCTACCTTCTAAACACTGAGACATCTACCTGCTATTAACGGATGTATTTCACTGGGTTTCCATGAAACTACTTCATTTCGTATCAGTTGAACTTTACTTGGATCCAACATATAAATCAATAAAATATCTATTCCAGAAACAACTGCTTGATAAACTGAGCRTTGATGTCATTACTTTTGTTTATTTCCTAGGTAAGATAATGGTTTTCAAGTAAGAAACAAGTGCTCGTTTCTAGCACTAGTTTTAAAAKACTGCTGTGAGCATTATGTTGATTGGGAAAATTAAAATTGACTGGATTTCTACAGGAGGTGTCTGCTCTCCAGGTTAATTATTAATCTTCAGTTGATTAATGAGTTACCCTAGAATGAAATGARAAAGCCCTCACATGACTTCACATCGGGGTATGTGCATACTTGCACACACATATACATACTTTTTTACATGTCAACTTTGGACAGTAAGGCTAGGGAGAAGCTCCTTCATGTAATCAGAGCCAGTCCCACCTGCATTATGAAGGTATGGGAAGTTTCCCATCAGCTGCTACAGAGCTGGCTAGAGACTTTAGAACTGATGACAAGTTCAGGCCCCCGAGGGCCATTTTGAGTCAGGGTGTCAATCTCCTGTGTCCTCTGCCTTCTATCACAGCTTGCTCACATGTAACCAATTCAGTGTCAGGCTTGATGAAACATTTGCAAAATGCACAGGGGTGTTCTGATAAAAAGCCATCCATTAATTCTATTATTGTCATTATTCACATTATCTTACCACGGAGCACTGTAATAGACTTTACTGTCATACAACAGCAGCAATTTATGAATMATTTCCACCTAACTCAGCAGGATACAAACAAGCTATGGAAAATTTTGACTTGAACGTAACTCCTTTTTCTTCGGAAGTATTCTGCTTGAATTCACCTTTTAGCAAGGAAGGGACATGAGTTTTAAAGAACTCCTGGATGGAGCGTGTCCTTCACAATCCTCCTTCTCGTTTACATTAATAACACTCAGAAATGTAAAAGGCTTGAAACTTCTCCCAAGTATTTTGGTAAGACTTTGCCAGGAAGAAAATAGCAAGACAAGGTCATTATAGAAAACTCACCAGTAGGTGGCTTCATAGGTTTCACATACTGCAATTCTGCTGGAAAAGTGTCTCATGGAGGAAAASGAAATGCCAATTTTCTGACTCTTCAGCTTGCTCCAGTTTGCTTACAGATATTCGCATCATGTCTCTGTTGAAATAAAATTATGCATTCTCAGGAATTAAATATAACCATTTCGATACATACCAGYTGAAGCTCTGATCTTCAGGGGCACATTTGGCATCTAGGCAAAGGTCTACTTGATATCAGCTATTTTATATAATCAGTTGATTGATATAGACTAAAGAGGGGTAAAATGATGTTAGTTATTCATTTCAACAGCTAAGTTGATCTGTAAAGGCTTTGTGCTATAGARAGATATTGTATTCAAGTGGAATAAACACACCAGTAATACTGCCTATTTGTTTCTAGGAGAGCTGCCTTTCACATGCATCTTGTCTCTTAATAGCTTCCATTCCTGAAGAAAATTGCAAAATTATTTCATTTTACATAAGAAGTTCAGCTATTTAGTGCAGTCCAATAGCATGGGATTCATAATAAATCAAACAGCAGTATACTTTTCCAACCATGTTTTTAAATCCTTTAAATAAGCATAGCTGCAATTGGGTCTAAGACTATGCAACATAATTACAAACCTAATGCTGCCTTTTAATGGAAAACAAAAGTTGCTTGTAAAAAGAAAAAAAAAAAAAAGGTTTCCATGAGGCAAGCCTAGCAAATAACGCTCTCAAAGCAGGATTAGCTGACATACGGGAGGAATGAGCCAAGAACTATACTGAGACCAATAACCCATAGAAAAATCTCTGCAGAGCACCAACTCCCCCAGCTACATTTTTTTTTCTCATGAGTTTCTGAAGCATCCAGAAGGCAGCTGCATTGGTCACCCACCCTGACCAGACACTCACAACCCTTCTAATAACACAAGAGATACAGCAAAYGTGTTTATTGKGCCCTTTTTTTTTTTTTTTTTTTGCTAGGCATGGTACTCAGAGAGTAGCTTCTATTGACATTAAATGTAAAATCCAGTGAATTGATTAACGTTCTGTTCCTACTTCACTGTGAGACTTCTAGGGTTTTTGAATGACTCCCCTGCTCCTTTCCAGTGCCACGAAGTCACACTGTACCCGGCCATGAACAATTACACTGTCACGGGCACTGCAGTTTTCTGCTATATAAATAAACTTCTATGACAGCAGGACAATGAATACAACTCTGGGAGCACCCAAAGAGGAAAGTCACAGGAATCCTGCAGTAATGCAGCTATCACTGTCAATAAAACAAGCCTTAACCATATCTTGAGCAAACATAAGGATTTATTGCTCTTATTATTTAATGTCTGAAGACGTTCCTCTGTTCATAGTTTCATAGAAAATTAATTGCTCACCTGAATGCTTTTCACTTATCAGTCTCCATTTTAAAAAGTCCTGCAATTATTTTTAGAAGCACCGACCCTTCACAAGCACAGGGAAAGGAGAAAGCAGCTCRGGATCAGAACACAACCTCCTCGCTCAGTGGCAGGTTTGATGCATTGCCCTCCTGACGATACACCGATAAAGAGCCACGGACAGGACTCTCACACCCTGTAACGTGGCACAGGCACGGGAGCACCGATGGTGCAGGTGTTGGTCAGGCATGCTGTTTTCCATGCACCTTTCCCAGAAGCAAGGCTAGGGAGCAGGGTTATGATGGTATGGACACCTAATTCAAGATGAATCCCGTGCCAGAGGAAAAAAAATGGCCTAGCCTGAGACTTGAGAAGCTACATTTCAAAAAGCAGATTCCTTGGGAAATCTCCAGAATTAAATATAACAATATTCAAGGAAAAACAACAAAATGTATTCTGAAAAAAAAATCATAAGAATAGGGTTACTTCTATGAGATGTTTCATAGGAAGAAGCTGATACAAATGACCTTCAACCTTCTCAGAACATTCTGGAAGTTGGAAACAATTTCACTCTGATGTTTATGTCACGTTGACTTCATCGTTACATTCATATTAGGCTGTGTTGTACTCCACTGAAAATAGCAGACACTCAAAGAAAAAAGTTGAAATGTTTTAACCATATTAAAATGATAAATTGTACCTTCTTGAAAAGAAAGCTGCTGATATACCAAAATGAAATCTTTCAGAGGTCCCAAATCAAAGTAACGAGATTTTTCTTTTTGTATTTGCAATTTCACTGAAAATCATCTACTAGGATCTCTCTCTCCTACAAATACAAATCTAGTTTCTGACCTGCTTCACTACATTCAGTGCTTGTAAAGATTATTTTATTACCTCCCTACGAGCTAAATTGTTCCTGTTTGGCACAGGCTACTGGAAAAATCAATGCAGACCTGCACCACTGTGGAAGGAGTAACAGGAAACCCTGGGGTTTCTCAGAACTCCCTGATTGTCCTGGGAGATGTGTCGAACAATTTAAGGCACCCTTTTAGTGAGGTACAGTATATTCACCACTATTAATCTGGCTGTGCTGGTAACAGCAAAGCTCAATAGCTACTTTTACATCCGATTATTTTTAGACGTTAGACTGGAGGAAGGAATGGGAAAGAACACTGYGATAGTCTGCATGAAGAAGAGGAAGGGAGAGGACTGAAGACTGGAGGATCAGTAAGATTTCAGGAATGAGTTCACTCAGTAGAAACAGTAAAATGCAGTAGGAGAAGCTATGTAAGTCTTTRTTTAAAGAGGGAGGAAAAGCAGTGTATACAATTGGAGTCTGTGTGTTAGTACATGCGGTACACGAAGTGGAGGCCACAGGATGATGTGAAATGCAAACTGCTAGAATKAAGCAAATGATGGACAGGGCAGACACAAGAAGGAAGAAGAGGGAGGGCGAAAACACCCATTCCACATTTAGCTGGTGCACAGAAACTCTGTGAGTGTGTCACCCTCAGCTCTGAGGTCTCATGAATCACCACTACCAAACAAGCAGCACTCCGTCAGGGCATGATATGCAATCCCATGATTTTTCTTTCTCACACATTGCTCAAAAGCTTTAGCTTGTCATCTCCATTTAACACTGCTACTAGGTGTTACTTTTCATTATTTCCCAAGTGCCTGAAGCAGAGTTGCCTATAAAGCAAACAGAGCACTCTTTGTTTATGTGAGGGTTATTCATTCAATCATCAGGTGAGATGTTGAAAAATAAATCCCAGTGGTTGGTTTTGAATGCACGATTGCACAAACCACACAAGGTTCCTCTTGAGAGAAGCAGGAGGGTACTCTGCTTTCTTTGTGATAAGTCATACCATCCTATTCCCCTTTCTTTGTAAGCTAGGAGGATGCCGTGAGTCTAAGTTCTCATAAAAGACTTCCCTATGCTCATGTTCTACATTGGGCTTTAACTATTTAGTAATTTCAATCAATTGATAGAAGAAACGCTAAATAAACAACTGATAACATTTCTACAAAGAAGGTAATGGACCATTATCCAGCTTGTGAATGAAAACGATGGCTATGTGATAGCCGTGAAAGCACAATTCCCATTAGACCAGCATAGTCAGTCCGTCTGACTCCAGCATTGATCTGAAGCCTATAGCAAACTGGCCAGATTATTCAGGGCCATCCATTTCCTGCTGTAGAAAAAAAAAAAAAAAAAGAAAAAAAAAGAAAAAAAGACTATTCAATGTTATCTGCATGGGTGAGGATTCAGAAAAGACAAGGCTGAGAGCAGATCTCAACCCTAGGCCTTGGCATGAGGCAACGTGACGAGGCTGCAGTGGAAAGCTTCCTTGCTCTTCTCCATTCCCTCTCTTTCTGTAAAAGAGTCAACTCTGAGCACTCATAGCCTGAGTGTCAACTTGCCAAAACAATATAGTTGATTTTCTAAAAGTAAAGAAATTTGGCTTAATGAATAAACTGTTAAGGAAGCCTTCCTATTTTTTYCCCAGAAAAGAGATATTCATTAAGATCTAAATATTAACATGATTTTTCTGTTCTGATTCTAAATTCTCAAATCTGAAGAACTAAGCTTGTTCTACAATAAATATTTAAACCTATTATTACATCWTTTTACACAAAAGCTAGAAGCTTAATTAAAGAATGAGATCCTGTTGTTATTCACATATTATAAAATTATCCTCAAGCAAACACAATGAAATRTCAACATTTTCTGTGTACATAAGATACACACACATGCAAATACTTGTTTTTTATCCTTGTAGTTCTTTATTYTATTCTTTGAGTGCATAATTATAATGCAAGAAGACAAAGCAAGATATTGTGGCAACTCCATTAAAATTAATATGGAAAATGGTGGTAGGCTACACTGAACGTGTCAAATTCATCTATGGCATGAGTCTAAGGAAGTCAGTGGAATTAACTCAGAAATGAATGTAGGCATGTACTCCATATATACATACAGGCCTGGCTTATTTCATTGAGCAATTTCTTCMTTATGCAAGAAATCCAGATTGAAATCTGATGCAACTGTATAGGCTAATCCRTCTTAATGCGAGCTGGGAAGTTCGCCGCAGAATCAACACTCCTTAGCAGTGTTCCATTACCTTTGCTTAAGGTGTACGGGAAATGATGAACGCCTGCGGCTCCGACATGCACAATGTGTGCACGTTTTCCATGAATGGCAAGCTGAAAAAATCTCTTCCTTTGACGTATCTGAACAATCAGTGAAAAGCTTAAAGTAATGACAGATAGGGAGTTAGGCCACAGAGACTTAATTTACTCACGTACCCTGAAGCAGCCACCTTATTTGCTAGATACTTGATCGTTGCATAATGTTTAGCTGGGGAAAAAAGGCAAAGAAACCGAACAGGAATGGACAAGTTGTTCAGGGGCAGCTGAGTAATAGCAGGTGTTTTAACACAGAGAACCCCAAAATAAGATTTTTTTCTTCTTTAATATGCTAATTACTTTACTTTTTTAGGAATGTTTTAAATTTTGTGCAAAAGTTTTAAAACAAAAACAAATTTAGCAAGCAACATCTCTTAGTGTTTTTGAACAGTAATTTAAATATGTTTATGAAATGGTGTTCCATAAAATAACAGGACTGTGCAATGGGTTTCCAGTACTGATGAACTCTTCCCATTATGTTGCTAGCACACACTAATAATAACTAGTGTTTTGTCTTCATGATCAGGGCCTACAGATGTTTTGGGGGTCTTTTTTTTTCCTACAAAATTCTAAAGATGTAGAAAGACTTTTTTTTTTTGTTGTCAGGGAACTGCTTGCATGGAAGAATTCATAGGTCACACATCCAGAATGGGATGCCTGGAATACTGAAAATATAAATTTTCATTATTGCAGTGTGATACTTATGGCCAGATTCTCAACCACTAAAAAATAGGATAATGTCAAAGTCACAACATCTTAAACAGTGGCCTAAGAGGTTGGCCCACAGGTGTTTAATTGGCACGTCCCAARGTATCCCTGGAATTCCAGTGATCCCTGCCTCCAGCTCAGGCCGTTAAGGACACTACAGGGAGTTAATTCACCACCACACAGAAACACCGAGTCACCAGCGTCCAGCCCCTCAGTTCCTAACTGCTCACACCCTATAATCATATTTTCCCATTTAAAAAATAATTAGACATTTCTGGCTCCTATTAATTTTAATAGGAGTCAGTTCCAGACCTTTCTTTCCATCATGGTTATAAACTTTCTTCTTATTTCTAGGCTAAATGTATTCACGGCCATTCAGACCTGTTTATTTTAAGGCCAATGTTTGCCCTTTAGCTMAAGTAATTCATCTTCATTCCTGCATTTGTCCTCCTCTAAACCCAACATATAGACTGACAATCATATCCCCCTTCAGCCTTCATTTTGCTCTTGGAGCAGGGAAGCTCTTTTGGTTGTTTCCAATATGATTATCACTACGTACCAACTCTGGACATGTCCTGGATTAAATTCTCTCCATTGCCCCACCGCATCTCTTCTCTAGCTGATACACCAAYCAGAGCAAGCAATTCCCACTCTGTTACAAAAACTGAAGAAGRGTTWAATAGCAAACATTTTCATTCATCTTACAAGCACAAGCAAAACATGAAACTGCAGAATCTAAATTCCCATATAGCAGTCAACRTACAAGTTGACTATTTTTGTCTAAWTCCCTCTTTCATTWCKGTGGGACAAGTACTTTGCAAATCCAAAACACTCCCTAGATGCTTCTTAAGACTGCATGTAATTAACCAGCTGAGCTGTTCTTCACAAGGTATCACAAGAGCAAGGTATTTGGTTTTAACAAAATATTTAAGAAACAGGCATTTGAATACATAATTAAATCACCCGCAATTAGATCAGATAGGAAGAAACCAAGAGATGAAAATCCTTACACTTTGGGGAATATCCTAATTGTGTACTGTTTAGAAGAAATGTCTCCTTTAAGCACATCATTTTCTTAATGTTCATGCCAGTACTTCTTTTACTTTCTGCTCCATTATTTGAAGGAGTGGCTGCAGAAAACCTGATATATTTAAGCAAAGGGCCAGTTCTGTATTAACACACTACAGTCACGTTTCAGAATTGCCTACTGACTAGAGGAAACCTCTCACAGGTCACTGTTAAGCTGTAGCGTCAAAATTACTTGAAAAAAATATATAAGCTGTTACTTTTATATATATATATATATACACACTATATATATATACACACTATATATAAGGGTTACGTTTTAGACAACTGTAACACCCCTGAAACACAGCAGTGGCCAGAGTTTAGGAATCTCTGAAGCACCCATCTGACCTGATGTACTGACAGTTATCTCCCACTCTCCCTCTCTCCAAACATCCCGTCTTGTTTGTACACGTGGCMATACCAATCTTCTCAGCTAAACCCTGACCCTTGCTCAAATCTGACTCTCACAAAAATGCAAACAAATATTTTCAAGCAGAGATTCACACTAGTGATGTTTAAAACTACTATCAGGACGGGAGCTGACACTTATCAGGGAATTATCAGGAAATTATGTGTTCTTTTTCCATACATAAAGCCATTATCAATACTGAGCTATTTTAGAACATGAGTGACCACCGAATGAGTAAATGTATTGTCTCCATTTCACAGACAGCTCTGAGCTCCAAGAGGATGCCAAAGCTCTCTTGGACTGCTCTGCAAGTCATTGGCAGGACCACATCGGAGCTGGCAAGCTGTCCTGGTATACAACTATGTGACCCAGGGTAGGGTCTAAGCGCTGCCCAAAATAGCGGCCCTACTTTACATGGGTAAACACTGCCTCCTGCCCAGACRGACTTGTTAAGAGGAGGCAATGACACGCAGGGCAGTGACAAAGAGCCATGCCCGGCTCCTGGCTGCACCTCTGCCAGGATCACGCTGACCCACCTCCCCGCCTGACAGACTGTCTCTGCTCTATGCAATGAGCCGTGCAGTCTTGCTTGATGATTTCTCCTGAAAGATGAACCCTTCTTTCTGCCTATGTCTCACTCTCATTAAAAATGCTATTACAACCTGCTTCAAATACTGATGTGGAAGGTGCCCTTTCGCTTGCTTTTGCTTCCCATTGAATAAGTTAATAAGTTTCCCCGAGTAGTGCAAGCTGCTTTACTCTTGCCCTTCACTTCTGTGGTGTTAGGTGAGAAAAGCTCAGGAGTATCTGCCTTCTCATTTACTTCGATTATTTACAGTCCCACTCTYACCTTCACTGCTATAATTGCCTGTGAGTTACACAAAATCAGACACTTGCCTTTACTCATACCAAATAGCCCCACAGGCCACAGCAAAGCCGCTCAGAGTGTAGTATATGTCAGTTTATGGAACCCATGAATCTCACCAGACTAAAGTCTGGTAAAGTTTTTTTTTCTTAAGATGTTTCAGAGGAAGTAATTCAGAAAGTGGCTTTGCTATCTTYGCAAAACAGGACATGGTTTTTACCTCACTCTTCCTCAGACACCCTGTCTCCAAAGTCAACCTACTTCAGTACAATTCCCAGTGTGTTAGGATACAGAGTGGATTCCCAATAAAGTGAATGACTCAAGTGTGTGAGTATCATAAAGAACATCATAAATGTCAAAAAATGTAAGCACATTCCCTTTTAAATGTCATTTTAAAATATATACATACCTATAGTGAAATACCTATCTGAAAGGCCAGACTTCAGATCTGAACTTGCTCAGATTTGAGGACTAATAGGAATTCAATCGAAAGTCAAGATCCAAAGTCTACTCCTTGGATCTGGCACAGCTCCAAATCGGGGATAAGCCTTTTTAAGAGTGCAAATAAAAAATATAAATGTGCTGAGAACTATTCAAAGAAATGAACCAGGATCCAATCAAATCTTTGAGCTCCAAGCTCATTTCACAAGCACAATGCATCTTARCAGCAACCTGACTCCATATAAATCAAAATCCCGAAGACTTTGCCTTCTCAGTTCATGCCAACTCCCTGTTCCCTCTCTTTCTTTTACATTTTAAGGGTGATCGTGAAAGTGTTTAACTGAAAAGAGATGGACTGATTCACATTGAAAATGTGAATTACATGGAACCACAGATAATAAAACTAGTGAATAACATTTCATGAAATTTTGGCAAGCATCTTCTCCRAGTTCGAAACTTTTCCTAGATGAGTCTATAACATTTCTCCTTACAGAAATTGTGATGTGAAAGTCACTAGGTAAGGAAGTAGCCAGGTAGCTCTAATTCTTGTTGGTCACAACACAGAAAGATTCTTCTTAGCTTCCGATGCCCAAGTCACCAGCTCTGGAACCAAGTTGTGCTACAGCACCAGCAGCCACTGTTGCAAAAGCAGAATCTGCTGCAGCCCTCATCTCCAGGACAGCCTGGGAGRCAGGCAAATCAAATGCCAGTGCACCAAAGTACATACACTTTTCTTACTGAATAACCATGCCTACAGCAAATACTGAACAATAGGCACAAGTCAACCMTTCCTCTACCCCTTGACTATTGATTTCAAGTTCCTTGATGCATGATCTGCTCTTTTTTCAGCTCTGCTACCCAGCCAACAAAAGGCATATTGCTTCTGTTATTAACAACACTGAAAATAAGCATTGAGCCTGTGAAAAATGTACTCATTCTTGGGATAAGTATTTATTGACACCCTAATGCGCTGGCCGCTTCCTCTGTTCTGTCAGCTCTAAGAAGCTTTATTCTTAGGGATCCACTTCATTCTCTCAAAATAAAAAAATCCAGGTGTGAGGCAAATTGTGTATGCTCCTGAATGTACCATACAGAAACTATACTTACATTGTTTTCTGGTTTTGCTTCCCCACACACGCAGGTGTTCGGATTTTGTTTTTTCTTTTCTGTGCATTACTCTTTTAATCTTTGCTCAGCTGCCACAATGGCATTTGGGGCTGTTCGATACAGTTTTCAAAGCTCTACATTTGATATTTATGAGTCTGTAAACTGGCTTTGTTTGTTTGAAGCAGCTCTGGCTGCTGGCAGGGCTTGTTGTAAGTTTTGATTGCAAACAAGTTTTGATTGCATTTCAGGTTCATTCAGAGTGAAACCCTGCAAAATCCGGTAAGACACACTAAAAGACTTCAGACATGTCCCTACTCCTATGCCCTTGGGGTGGCTAAATCACCTCCTGAGGAAGGGGTGAATGTGAACTAGTTCCCAATGCCCTTTCCAATATGCTTTTTTTTTTTTCTATTTTTTTAATATCATTAACAAATAGCCACCATGGCTATTTTCCGAGCACCTCTGGAAATCCTGGAAACCATCCAATTAAACTACCTCCCATTCCTGCGTTTGCTGATCCACACATGAATGGGGAAATAGCAAAGACTAAAAGGAATACAGTCTAGATGGGCTCAGCTCAGCATAGCATGCACACTCCACATGGTTTCCCTAATGATTTGGCACCATCCGAGCAGTGTCCCCACAGCCATGCCGGAGTCCACTCCTTCCTGGCCTTGTCCACTCTTGTCCACTCCTCTTGTCCACTCCACTTAGAAGCTCCTTCTTCTGAGCTGGAGAGGGGTGGAGGTCTACAAACGTTGCAATTTTTCATTGTTCTTCCATTGTCTCCTCTTTCTTCACCCCTGGTGTGTGACTGCCCCAATATGAGGGATGGAAAACACTCTGTATCTTCCTGCTAGGTTTTCCACTCTCTCCTGCCTTTCTTTGCATTGTGCTGTAGACAAGTTTACAGACTGCAGAGCACTACAAGCCATTTCTAATGACTCCCAGGGCCACAGTAAACACTGAGGAAACAATTTCAGCTATATCTATAGCACTTAGGTGATGCTCCTCAAAGTTTTATTTTGCTAATAAGAGGTTCACACAGCCCAACTTACCACAGCAAGTATAATCAAGATACTCTTACTAAAGTACTTAAATGTCCTCCATCTCCACAGACCACAATGATAGTAGTAAAATAAAAATTACCAGGAATGTTCTTGACATGGAAATATGATTTTCCGTGATGTTCAAATCATCTCTAGTGCGGTTATGGACAGGACCAACTAACCATATCCCAAATAACTCTCAGCATGTTTGGTGTTTACAAAGGCTGAGGACCTTTTCAACAGGCAATTTGACCACACTGTTTGAGAGGGGAAGAGAGTTTAATTTTCTGGATATAGACAGTTCATGCTACCTGGCATTACAGTTAAAATATTTCCTGATATTGTTTAATTTTCTAGCAGAGATGCAGTAACAGTATCTAACTATCAGTATTTAATCTACTGACCTTCAGTTTAGGTTGGCAGGAGGGAACAAAATATGCTTTGCAATGACACAAGGAAAATCCTTCCTCGTACTTCCTTTCTCAAAAGCATTCAGATAAATAATGCTCACATCTTCAAAGACTTAGGGTTAAGTTTATTCACCAAGGAAATCTATGGACAGAAAGGACTTTAAACCCAGCTGAGGCTGGAACCCAAGCAAACTGGGCAGGCTTCATTTTTGCGAGCAAAGCCTGCAGATAGGATTGACTCCAAAACTGACCCYGTAGTTCTGCTACTGAGCCACGGGAAGCGTGAAACTTCACATATGACTCACCCTGTGCTATGGTATAGCGCAGGTACCTTATACAAGTAAGGTATGCAAGGCAAGCTCCCCTTTAGGAGAAGTCTTCTCTCTCATCTATAAAGACAGCCTTGATGACTAGCTTGGTACACCATGATTTTGGGAGGTTAAAGTTAGATGTTATGAATGACACATTAATCAACTTGTGAGGCCACAACCAAACCTGAAAAAAAAAAACATATGGGTGGGAAGTATGTTTTAGGAAAGTTAGATTAATACCTTTGACTTAATATTTTGCAAGAAAAACTTAAGAGAAGAATTTGCAGAAATACAATATGAGGCCCAATGATTTTTCTTTTTTCATTGGTATAATTAACTGACTTCTGGATAAATCAAACCCATTTTATAAGATTCTTATCAGTTCCTTTTRTTTCTCACAACTGAAGGTAAACATGTAAATTTAGTTAAAGGTTAAGAAGTCAGAAGGATTGATCACCAAAATGACACAGAAAATCTGCTAAGGAACATCTGTTCTAAAAAATTTATTAGTGCAATACTTCCTAAGCCCCCTCTTGATTATCTTGCAAAGGTCTGCATACTAACAAATCTGCCAAATATCAATTTACAGTGCCTGTATACTTGTTTCTTAATACATCAGGAAAACATAAATGCATGGCAATTTCAGACACAGCCTATCATGGGCCAATCTTTATTATARCAGATTAGCTCCAGTGCCACATGCTTTGTCATATTCTCCATCCCAGATCTATATTTTCTGTTCTCAATCTTAGAGCAAACAGTGCAGGGAAATTGTTTGCTAAGATACATCTTGGATTCCCAAACAAATGAAAATGAATGTCCTGTTTTCTCCTGGTGAAAACCGCCGTTCTTTGCAATGAAGACATGTAAATAAATATACATCAAATTATATAAGATGTCAAAGAGTAGACAGTTGTAAGATAAATTTGTCTYTTTTTGAGGCATGGCCTAAGCAAAGATGTTGAGAAAATGAAAGCAGTGCTGCTCTTACAACATACCGCATGATTCCTTTGACCTGCAGGTACAGGAAGATAAAGCAACAAAGATGTGTCACTGTAAAGGACACGAAACCAGAGAAGCCTGAGTGCCTCAGTTTTGTGTGCAAGGATTCTGGAAARACAAAAATATTTCCTTTGGAAATTCCCTTCTCTTTATCAATATTATTTTATTCMCAGAAAGCACTACTGTAGGTCACACAGAATTCATTCATTGTTAATGGAAAAATAAATCAACAATGTATTTACTCAGCTAATGCACTTCCCTAAGTCACATGATACAAAAAAGCTTTTAAAACTCTCATGTTTGACTGATCATAGTATTTTTTCAGTGTCAAATACTTTTTAATGTCTTTATACATACTAATAAAGCAAAGATTTTCTTTCCAGAGCTTAGAAATAATTTAAGTGATGCTCAAACTTCCTTTAACTGCTCCCTTAACTGATCAATCATTTGTATCAGAATTGGAACCACAGTCCAACAGTCTTCCTTTTCCTTCACTAGCCTGGCTAAAAGGAGGAAAAAGGGAAGGCCAGGAGGGACATTGCTTTTGCTATTTGTCTTTATGCAAACGTTGCAGGAATGGGCACCCTTATAAACTCTTAAAATAAGTGGGAAGTCTTGCAATGATCAGGGCCAATCCTTGTTCTCTACTTATGCAAACACTGACATAATCAACTTAATAATATGTTGCTATATAAAAGGAGGACCTCAGAGTTCCAGTTTGGCCAGTGCCACAGCATTCGTGTCATGATCCACACCAAGCCACTTTAAAAGCTACCGAGATGTGAAAAAGTCAGGTTCCTTGTTTTATGGACTGTGCTACGCTGTAAAAATAAACTCATTTGAAGACCAAAAATAATACATGCTAAAAATAGGTTAATGTATTGTATGAATCATATTTAATTATTCCAGCCAGCTACTTTCTGCAAATAAGCCTGTACCAGGACTACTGTGATATGCAGCAATTGCATTCAGTGGAGGGGCAAAACTGAGGAACTTCTTCACATATCTCATGATATGGCCTCTAAGTGCAAGTAATTACAACTACTTTAAAGAGTTGTGGGACACTGATCCTAAGTCTTAGCTTGCTGTCTCTAGTCGTGTACAAGTTACACTGCATTCAATGAGTCTGCAATWATCTGCCTGGGGATGGAAATGAGCAGCCATTAATTCACTCCCTTCTAACTCAGACCTCTTCCTATCACACATTATAGGCTGTTAGCTTTTAGGAAAGTGGTTTCTGCCTTTTCCAAGAAAGGAATAATTCTTTGTCTAAGATATCTCATGGTCCAAAGAATTTTGCTTGGATTAGCCTGAAATGCAATAGAGAAAAACAAACACAAAAAGCTGGAGTTCCAGAAATAGGATTCATGGCAAGGCACTGAAACTGCAATCAGGACATAGATTCATACTCTTGCATAAGTAGGATTTGAAGAAGGGAGGAAGATAGAAGGAAATCTGAGGTAGAAAACATTTCTGAGAAATATTTTAATTTACCAAGTAACATAATCCCAACCATCTGTCTTAGAATTATGTGTTCACCTTCTTACTGTCATACAGCAGGATGCATAAGTGGCTCACACGGCTAATTACTGATAATAAATAAAAGTGATGCACCACRTCCTCCCATCAGGTTCATTTCCCTGGAGCCACCCCAATAAAACTGCCTGGAACACAGTAACTTTGTTTCACTGCAGCTTTTAAAGAAGGTTTCCAAATGGGTTTTTCTTCTACAGTCCCTCTAATACAAAAACAGACATGTGGCAAGTCACGTCTGTGTTTTATACTCAATATCTTACATGCTGAGCAAGGCCAAGTTCCACTCTTGGCCTGATCTCAGAAAGTTTTACAGTCTCTCACTCCAGATCACAAGCAAAAAAACAAAAGGAAAGAGTTCTTTGAGAACAGAGAGAGTATAATCTCTCCAAGGAAATCCATCCAGAGAGAAATTTTCTAAAACTAATATAAGTCAAACAAAATTTAATATTAMTTCCCTACAGCTCTACCTATTTATACATAATCAATTTTTTTTCTTCTTTTTTATTAGTCTAAATATTGGATACTGGATCTCTCTCCTTGATGACAGACTTAGCTACTCAGAGTAGAGCAAGCAGAGACGGTTTCTCAGATTACTTCAGTTCTTCCTTCTGGAGAATTATTTCTCTTTACAACATATTTTGGTTCAGAAGAGCAATTTTCTTTAAGAATTCAGTATCACAAGCTGACTAAAGTAGATACTTCATTATTTGTATGGAATGCAAACAAGAAAGATCTTCCTTGCAAAATAACTGATGAGCTGGAGAGAGGATTATATATCACCCAATCTATTGCTCTATTCTTTCTCAGTGTAAGATGAGTTCATATTCACCATTATAGTAATTTTTTTTTCAAGAGATTCTATTATTATTTCACATTCATCAAATGGAACCAAATGGAACTCACAAATATGAGCTGTACAAAAAGGTCAGTATATAAAAAAGTAAGGATCTTTAAAGTTAAGTAAAAATTTGTTCAGAATCAAAATTTTAAAAATGTAAGTTTAAAACTAGAAATGTCAAGGTCAGAATTTAAATCACCTGCTTTATTTACTTATTTTCATCCTTTATACTGACATATATAGAATGCAATCTTCTGAATCAAAATAAAAATTTCACCATCTGTGTTCCAAAATGAAAAGGAAGAAAGCAATTCTGTGTGTCTGTGTTTCTCTTACTATTTCACAAAAATAAAAAATATCTACGAATCAATTTACAGAAGAATTGCAATATAGACTCCAATTTTTATTTCATCCTGTACTGGCTGTATCTTTTTTAACTCTGGTGCAAGAGGAGAAGTAGAGCACTGCCTGCTTGTCCTGTTATAATCCCAGACATCCTCAGCTGACACTGCTTTAGATGGGACAGCAGACCTTTGGTCTGACTCACTACAGATGTTCTTATGTCCTTAGCATTTAAGATAATTGTCTTAAAGAAAGAAGTGTATGGCTTTCCTTTTGTTGTTGTTTGGGATGATTTTTTTTTCCAAGAAGAAATGACAGTGACACTCTCTTTTTTTGAATCTATTTTGCATTGCTTAGTGCTGATATTCTGCACTTCCAGTGTAAACAGATTGCCCTTTGATGTCAGGGATAATTCCTTGCATGTTGATGCAGCGAAATATCACAGATGAAATCAATCATATGGCTCCAAGACAAGAATCCATCTGTATCGTCATTCAAATTTGAGAACATATTTGGAGCCAAGATAAAATATAATCCTGCATGGAGCTCAACATAGTTCTGATTGGTGCCACTAAATGCCACAGAAGCCCAAGCAAAACAAAATCATTCAGCAGCCTGAATCAAGTTGCCCAACTGTATTTCCTTACAGCRATACAAGTGTAGGTTGTGCATGTATACACACACATATATTAGTAAATCATGAACCAAGTGGCAAATGTACTTGTAAAGGTAGCATTTGAATTGTTGCACCCTCATGGCGTTCTAGCACAGGAATTAAAAGGCATTAGTTTTGGCCACTGTTGCCTTGGTGAGATCCGACACCTCATGAAGACAAGGGACCGACTCTTAKCAACTTCAGGGTGGAATGAGTCAGGCCTAGAACCTGCTGCTTGTGGCATGGGTTAGGCCCATCTGAAAGCAGTGTCAGCATGTGAACTTTAGTTAACCTTATGAGATAAAGCAGCAGTTAAGTTCTAAAAATAGAGCAATACCTTGAGGTAAAAACCTGTGAAAGCTGCTAAGCTGTCAAGGGGCGAAAGAGGCAGGTTGTTAGCACTGGTGCCAGCTAGCAGTTAAGCTCTAACAGAGCCTATTTTGCTGAGGCCAAGCAAAAACCAAGCATTCTTTATGCATGCTATAACTAGTCACACTATCCAGAGCCACTCAAAAATGGAGAGAAAATCCTGCGAGACTGCCCCAGGTTCACCACGGCTCTGCCCCAGGACTATGCAGCACACGGCTAGARYCGYTGCGCTGGTGTCCCCTGCTCCTYCTGGATTGCACTGACGCTCCAGCARGKYCGGGAGGTAGAATAATTCATAAAAYGGCATATATCTGTGCTTTGGCATCCAAATGCATTCTGATTGTGCACCCCAGTGCTCCCTCCTCATCAAACATGTCTGTAGACACAGGCAGCTGTGTAGGAGGATGACTGTTATTGCCTACCTGTGATATAATGATGAGATGTCAAAAATTACCTGAAATAGGGATGTCCAACCTTTGAGGKTACCAGGGCTTTCATGAAGGTATCCGACTGCTTTACACCATGTTCTCTCCCTGTAGTATAAGCAAAYATGCACCCAACCTACAATCACACTGATGATGCCTACAGTCATCCACATCTGTCTGCAACTGTATGGCAAATTATAATAATACTGTCTGCCTTTTTCTACCTGACACTTGCCCCAAACCCAGGTATTTCACCATCATTGCGAGGCATATGCCCATATGTGTACATATATAACAGCACACACAATTCTAGGTCACCTAAACATACACAAACAACGCACACCCAGAAGACACGCCCTACATCCTATCACATTCCAGTCATGCTATGGATACAGCACTGGAGATAAAATGGGGCAGGGTGGCATCTGCAGAGAAAGARAGTGGCAGAAAAGAGGGCAGGGAGAAACAAACTGTGCTGGCTGGCACATGTGGTGTGTGATGTCCCACCCCGGGATCTGCCTGCCAGTCCCTCCTAGTCCTGAGCAAACCTCAGCCACTCCTTCCACGAACAGTTCATGCTGCCCCCAAAATGCATGCACTGATTCATTTTGCCCTCATCTGCTCATTGATCTGGAGGAGAGGATGAAAACACATTTCTGTAACACCTGAATGGAGGTAGCCTGTCTCCTCCACAGAGCACAGTGTATGTTCTTCTTCAAAGCTGCCCCAATTCTCTGTGGAAAAAAAAAAGGGGGGGGGAGAAGGAAAGAGGGAAGACAGGAAAGACAGAGCTCTGATACTTTGAAAAAAATATTTTCTGTGTAGGCAAATATCCACTGGGGAGTATTTGATCACTGAGAGGGCTCCCAGCCTCACTAGGATGACTAGGCAAGTTGTGAAGAAGACACAGCATTGTAAAACTTAGCAGAACTGACTTTCAATGAATTGTTCTAATCCATAAAAATGAAATCCCACACCTGCTATAAAAAGTACCTGCATTATTTTTCACATCACTTAACTGTTTTCTCTTTCTTTTTCTTTCTTTCTTTCTTTCCTTCCTTCCTTCCTTCCTTCCTTCCTTCCTTCCTTCCTTCCTTCCTTCCTTCCTTCCTTCCTTCCTTCCTTCCTTCCTTCCTTCCTTC
>PTEX01000005.1:8583280-8646178 GCA_003342815.1 Eudromia elegans | reverse complement strand
TGGATTTCATAACATATTGTGGCATCCCTCTCAGTAGAGTAAACAGCACTGTCTATGCAACTCTTCACACATTAGCATTTGTATGCTGCATTCCTAAAAGGCCAGAAAGTAAGACAACGTGCCTCTGGGTCACATCCACATTCACACAACAGCAATGCACATTTACGCAGCCACTAGCAAAATCTCTGCGTGCCTTTCCATGGGAATTCCAAGTCATCTGCAGGCACTGGGGACTGGCAAAGTAGGGCTGGAGAGCTCTAGGATATTCAAACTCAGTCAGCTGAAAAAAGACTTACATTTGTTCACCAAGGAATCGTGTCAGTTCAGAAATACAAGCTTAAGTGTTAATTGGACATTATAATTCCTTGAGCTTYTTATTCAAGAAGCACAGGCAAAGGTTAAGAGCACGGAATTCTGATTCAGAATGACTTTATCTTGCCTTGGGCACTCCCCATGCTCTAGCATGTGATAGGCTTGACTTGTCCAACTTAGAGAAGCTTAAGAGCTGACCAGAAGTAACATCTGACAGGAACTGCTTTGTCCAACCATAGTTCCTTAAGGTTGGGCAGTGCAAGACAGAAGAAGGGACTCCTTCCATAGGCTCCTGCTATTGCTGAAGACAATTTGTCTCCACGGGTGTACACCTARGATGCAGGAACTCCTGTCCAGAAATGCCTATCTCTGTGTTGCTACACTATCTAAAAGTTGTGTCTGGCCTTTAAATACTTAGATTTAGGTGAGACCACTGTTGTACACTGTGTAAGATACCTGTTTCCCAACTGCTTAGAAAGATTCTAGGGAGTGGAAACCTGACAAGAAGATGTGTTTTTTACCACATAAAATGCTCCCACCACCCCTTTAYCTTATTAAGGAAATTTTCTGAGCAGCTATGGACTGCTGGCCCGCTTCCCAAGCAGCTAATGAATAAGGCATATCAAACTGGCCTAAGAGTATACAAGTGTCTAAGCCTGGAGTTGAGGACGACCCTAAATGTGAGGGATACATATCAGGTCCCTTCCTCTTTGCGACATAAGTGCTACTTGGAAAACAGGAGTGTTGACAAGCAATTGCAGAAGAAAAGCTTTGTAACATTCTTACTGGTTATTTTTCACCTCCTTTAGAAAGTTGTAAGAAAATGCTTCCTTTGCTTTTCCTTAGATGTRGAATGACTGATAAAAACCTGAAATTCAGCTATCTTCAGCATTGTTTAAAGATGAGAAATGCAAGGAATATGTCAGCAAGAGAGAGATTGTAAATGCAAGAGCATAAACTGAGCATAAAAATACTGAAAACAGCATTTTCCAAGTCCTCTTCCCACAAGCATTAGAGAGAAAGCTATGCTTCTTAACCCCTCACTTGTAAATGCTGGTTTGCTGCAGCAAATCAGATATAATTCTGCTGYAGTCAACGAGCTATGTGGGTATCTGGGTGCTGTTCCAGGATGTTAGACTGAAAGCCAAGTTGAAAAAACAGATATCTTCTTTTTATATATATAACTTATCAGCAGTTGTCTGAGTAAATGGTTAATTACATATGCTGACAYTTTTCTGATACTTGATACATTTTAACTATACAAATACACTAATGCCTAAAATTGGCTTTTCTCTCTGAGTGCTGACAGTGCTGGAAGAARTTTAATTGGAAGCTACTGGGAAACTTTCCACTCCTTTCAACAGCTCGGTATCTCTTTGGCAAGGTTCTTCTCCAGTGTATACTTACCTATTTGAGATGTTTTCCACTGAAACCACAAAAATTGCAGACCTCAGTGAGCAGAAAAACCTTTTCTGTACAGCAGGTATGTATACATTTACATATAAATACATATACATATATAGTCATCACAGGTTACTTCTGCTCCACTCCAGCTGTGGGGGAGCAATGCTGCCCAGGGACTGCTGACATCCAAAGAGAACCACCTGGGTATCGAGCCTAGCTACTGAGGAAAGGATTCGGTCCCAAATGCTGATTTCCCATTCTCAACTTTTATCTAGGCTTGTTTGACCTTCTGTGTCTGGAGAATTTAAATAAACATCTTTYCTGTAGTAGCTATTTCCCTCCTCTACACGTCTGACAGCCGAGAGGTTTACTGCAAACATTTCCATCTCTTTTAAAAACAGGTCATTTGTCTGGTTGAATCAGGCTTACATAAGACAAGCTTACCGGGGCAACCAGCGCGCATTATCACTCTCTTATTAATGAGTTCTGCTACTGAACAATTCTTCCCGCAGCTCTTCCAGAGAGCAAGGAAAGGCAAGGGGTTTAAAGTGACTTCTTTTAATCAAGCTGCACCTCATTAATGGAGGCTGTATTTTTAATAGCTTTTTATAGTAAGCCTGCTTAAAAAATACACTTTAATTAACTCGAGTTCACTTTTGCTTACTTTTCCTTTTATTTGATTGAGAGCAAAGAATGAGTGAGCAAAGAATGAGTGAGCAAAGAATGAGTGTTCACCAACAGGAAGAATTATTTCATGAAATCGCTTTTAAGCAAATGAAATATAACTTATATAACTCAAAAAAGTCCATTATTTTAGTCATATTATCTATATTTTTTAACATAAATATTTAAATGTAGAAATATGGGTCAAGCACCTTTCCATGCTGAAATATATTCCAGCACAAACCAGTACATGTCAACAGAAACACCAGCCTAGCAAATTTCAGTACTAAAAATATTCTTGTGAAAAAATGGAAATAAACAACTAGATCTACTGGAAAAAATAACTCAGCTTTTCTTGGTGAGAAATGGAAAGAGGTTTTAGATCTGAGGTGAAGATCTGGCTGTCCTAATAATGAACATTCTAAGCATAGAGAGACCTTTTGGCAGAAAAATATAGAAGGAGGTTTTTAGAGAGAAACATGGCAGAAAATATTAATATGACAGAAATGGTTTCTATAATAAAAGAGAAGGATATTAAGTAGTATGTGAAGCCATGACTAACAAATGGTTACAGGTGAGAAAGTGAAATGGCGGGGAAATCACAGAGCACAGGGTGGTGACAGAATGCTAAATAAATTAAGGCAGACAGCACGATCTCCCCGGCACGTCTTCCCTCACTAAATAGCTGGACACCATATAGGGACAATTAAATAGGGAAGAATTAATGGTAGAACATGGTATGTGACCGCGGTTTGACTTTGGGCAGGCTCCTCGGCAGCGCAGGTGCCCACGCTGCCCTTGCTGTGTCTCCTGCCTCTGCGCTGCCTCCCGCTCCTTCCGCAGCCCTAAAACCCAGCCCCTCTTGGTGGGAGGCCACAGCAGCGGCCGGCGGCCTTTGGGTACGTCTAGCCCACTGCTCAGCCCGTCTTTGCTTTGGTTTTGCCGCCATGGAAAGACAAACTGAAAGMGTTTCATATCCTGAGAGGCGAAACTTGAGTATAAAGGCAGATGAACCGATGAAGATAGAAGAGCATTTTTCAATGYGGATGTGCAGTTGTGCTAGAGAGACATAAAACTTCCCCTTCGTTGGCCACAGACACCTTTAATTGCCGCAGCTCTCACGGCGAGYGTGCGCCAGCAGCCGCAGACCAGAGGGCACATTCAAAGGCAGGCACCCGCTCCCTCCCGCGCGCAGTGCTCGCTGCTTGCGATTCCCGTCACTTCTCATTTCCCTGAGCTAGATGAATTGAGGTGCTACTACCTTATCTGCAACAGAGAAACGGCGCGCGAAGGAGAGGTAAGACGGTGTTTACATAGGGACACAAGAGCCTAAAAAGGGGCCTGAATTTTAAACACGCCGGTTTTTAAATAMCATTGCCTCAGAATACACTAGTTACTATTCATGGACACCTGCCTATTTTAAGGAGTCCATCCTGCAACGAATGCCATGTATCTTACTCCTCTTTCATTCAGCAAGAGAAATAGTAAGGAAAAAAGATGGAGGGGTAGACAAATCAATCCTGGTTTTGCTCAGAAGGAATAAAAATGTCCAAAACCACTCAAATTTTTAATTAAAATATAACTGTTTCTATTTTTCTCTCTTGGCCTTCAAACTGGGAGATATCCCTGCCAGAGCAGCAAGGACAGTAACTGCAGGGTAAGAAGGGAGTTGTCAATAAATTTTCAGGTTATTCTTGTACCAAATGCAAATTTTTGATTTTTTTTTTCCCTTTAAATAAGTAAGAAACAATTTTAAATCTGTAATTTRAGAAAAATAAAATCTACATTTGTGATGTACAAGCTTGGGCAAATGTACTACATTTTCTCCTTAAGGATGTAAAAGGGATCCACTTTTATTACTGTCACCAAAAAAAAAAACCAAAAAAGCCAGTCCCTAGATGAGTTTTCTCCACTCAGTGTTGCTTTTTTATTCAGCCGGAATACACCCCAAAGGCACTACCACCTGCTAAAATCCCCAGTGCATTGAAATCATTTCCAATGGAAATTGAATCAATTGAATTAGGCCAGAATGAACAAGTGCTTATCAAACAGCAGTGGCTTGGGGTTCTTCCTTCCCTCCATAAAGGAAGCTTGTAGCGATGCTGGTAAGGATCTAATGAAACAAATTTACCTAGCCCAGCAGAGCTGCCTTTCAGCCAGGATAAGCATTGGGAATGRAAAGCATTTTGCACTGGGGCTAGCCAGAAAAAGGGCCCTCCTTGACCATTTCATTGCCCATTTTGATGTTTCAGTATGTGGTTTGCTCGGATTACCCTTCAGGATTTAGCAGCTGAGGGGCCTAGTGGATACTCCTGCGGCTACGGAGCCAGGATGATTTAGTGACCCCAMCACAACAGCCAGGTCCTGAGATCTGGGTATTGGGGGAAAGAATCGAGCATGGAAGTGAGGCAGGTTTAGGCAGAATCTCACAAATAATCTGCTTTCCTTCAAACATCAACAAAAGCTGGTCTCAGCTGAAATATTGTGATTTGATTATACAAATTTGAGCATATGCTTCAGTCAAATATTTCTAACCAYCTTCACTTTGTATATTATAAAAAAGCCCAAAGAGAGTTGGTCCTCATTCTGTCCCTCAATGCCTAAGTAACCTCATAGACTCTATCTCAATACATCTTAAGCAGCCAGACTCAGAAAGGTAATGAGCTTCATTTCTAGTAAACAGAAAAAAAAATGCTTTTCATCTTTGTGAAAGTGAAATAGGGAAATAAACGTTCAAGTCCAAACAGCTTCTCTATTGAATTTATACAAACAGCAGCTCTAAGATCATAAAAATATATCATTGCGGAACTTACAAATGTGGCTTCATTTTATTACTCTTGCAACAGTAATTTGGAGCAATACATATTTTATATGGAACTTGTCTTATGTCTGTAACTTGGGCCATCTACTCCCCTTGGAGCTTGCTGTGTATCTGTATCCCAGGTTGGCCTGTGCCTGGAAAACCTAATGGTGTTAGTGCCCAGTTATAGGCAACAAAGACACACACAGACCAGCCTATGTTATTCACATGAGCCTGGATAAAGCTTCTCTTTTCCTCTGTGAAGGTACCGTTCTGTGCAAGAACAGTTAATTTCCGTGGAATCGCTTGCAGACTAAGGCAATGCCCTGAATTGGAGTGGCAGAGTTGAGCCTTAAGGGTTAGAGATGACACAGCGAGGGAGGGAGGGGAAATCTTTTAAAAGCAACAGTGCCCTTACACAGTTATGCTGGATATCATCTGGTAGGTGAAAGCACTCAGCCTTGAACATCATATCTAATAAAAACTACAGAGCATGTATGTGCCTGGGCATGCTCTTTGCAGCTACCTTTGCTGTAGCTACTGCAAACGCCCTATATTTGTTACCATTAAAAACAATCGCAGCACCACTTTTGGCTTCCAGTCCATTCAGTGACATTATATTCTATTYGCAACAAGGAAGGGAGAGTTGGTAGTCAAAAGAAACTGTTCTTGCAGTGTAAACCTTGGGGGCTGATGACAATAGACTGGATCTCAGTCCTGGCCCTGGGCAGGGAAGGCACCATACTGCTAGGGAAAGACAGCCTGAAAGTGCCCCGGTGTTCATGAAAACACCTGCTCTGCTTCACTGCAGGCCARCCGGGGTGAGAGGAAAGTTAGAGACCCGCTAATGCCAGCAAGCGTCCCAGGCACCTCGGCTGGGAGCCAAGTGTCCACGGCGCCACTGCAGTGTCATCAGCCTCCCCAAGCGCCGTGTGTGATATAGATCTCGCTGGGACCCACGCCACGACCTAAAGGTTGTGCAAAACCTGGCCCTTAACAACACAGTGTGGTATTACAAGAACTACTCATTACCTTATGAGGGTTTGTATTCAACTTGCAGAGTGTGAATGCAAAGCAAAGTCCTACCTTCACTTAAGCAAGAAAGCCAGTAGTGTATGCGTCTGCCACAGACTATACAGCACTGACACGACAGCAAAGGGCTTCCTTGGAAAGCAACCTTGATATAGAAGACTGTGTCGAAGTAGAGGTAGCTCCAGGTGGCACTAGGTGACACGTATAGGAAAGTACGAGGGGGACAGAACAAATGCAAAAACAAGTGCTCTCAATCACAGTTAGCACCCAGCAAAAAGTGAGATGGCAAGAGGGAGACACCATCATTCTGAAGGCCATAAATATCTTTCTCTTAAGATCATTTGCATTTCTAATTTACAGTGGTGAGAAGATTCAACAAAGAATTAACTTGTCATATGAAGACCTTTACAGTTGCACTCAATGATCTTACAGTTCCTTTTCAACCATTATGATTCTATGATTCTATGTGCTATCATCTGGACATGCTTGTGACCAGAAAAAGGTTATTTATTCTCTCTCTCCAGCTAAACGTACAATAGACTTAAATAAGACAGGATGCTTTTTGACATTGAGAGATGTGTGAAATTACAAGTGTAAAAGTGTAGCAATGCTTGAGTGGACCCGGGTCAGTTGTTTGTCCTGTTTCCTTTCATCACCCTGATTTTTTTCTGGATTTGAAGCTGCACAGGAGTGCTCAGATGCTTGCACTGCTGTCACCTACTCTGAGTAAACAGTGCGCTGCCCATAACTCCCAGGGTATTGCAGTAGCAGTCACCCTCTTTCTTCCAATAACGAGTGTGACATGATCASTCAGGCGGGCACTGCTGAAATGGGGATCCTGCCCTTTTCTCACCAGCATTTGGCCGAACACTCGTGGGCTGCCTTCAGGGAGGCATAAAACAGGGAAAGATTCACTTTGCTGGTTCYGCTGCTGTTTCCCTGCTGCTGTAGCAAACAACTGTCCCTTCAATGTGTTTGGCAGCRTAAAGGAGGGGATGGGAAATGAGAGACCAGCCCTGACAGCAACTGCAAGCTCTGCCATCATCCTTGCAAGGCTCGGATGGCCTTAGGACACCACTCTGAGCAGCAAGACTGGAAAAGCTGCACAGCAGGAGCTACTCTTGACTCACCTCTGCCTGTCTTGCCCACAGCTCTCCCTAGTCACCCACGTGCACATAGCTGAGGAAAATTATACTGCGCCAATCATCACTCCATTTCTCTCCCCTCTTCTTTATAGAGCAACTCCAAACCTTCAAGGGGTGCTCTGCATTCCCAAAGGACAAGGCTTAATCACTTGCAAAGCCATAATGAGTCTGACATATCTTCTGCTGGAATTTGGATCTTATTCATGCTCTTGGTTTGTTTGTTTGGTTTGTTTTGTTTTCCTTGTAATTTTTTAAGTCAAATATTCTTCAGATCAGGTAAAAGTCATCAAAAACACCAGTATCAGTAAGTAATAATCTCTGCTTCTTATCACAAGCTGCCCTTCAGTTAGGGAAAGGAGGAGCCAGGTGTTAACTGGACCCAATTACAAGYGTGACAGACTTCTTACTTACGGGAGTATCGGCCCCAATGCAGTTGCTCCTGGAGCTTGATTGCTTACTCTCAGATATGAACTTCATTTTGAAAACACTGAACCACAGAGAAAATGCATGGTAAAGATGACTCTTAGCCTGGGCTATGGTATTGTATTTCTCCAATATTGCCATTAGTGGATTCAGTATCATTAAGCTGTATTGTTTCTGGAAAGTTTTGTTAGGCGAGCTCGCTATCAGTGGTCCTGAGGCACTTCACAGAAGCAAGCTCAAAATAAAGAGCTGAACCTGTATGTAGGTTTCAGGTTTGCTGTTTTTGCTGTAAATATTTGGAATATTTACTCAGTTTATCATCTTGGAATTACTGCCCCACTCTCACAATTTCTTATTTCAGCTGTACCTTTCAGCAAGAACAGCCCAGCTGCTRTCTTCCACCTCAGCAGCCCAAAGAGCCTTCCCCATGTTGGAGACACAGTCCCTTCTGCCCACACACTGAGCTAACTCTTCTTCTGGAGCACAAAATCCTGCAAATATCTTATTTTCTACAAGATTTTATTACCCCAGGATACATTTTCAACCTTATCTGCTCATCCACAGCTCTAGCCACATTGATACCAGACCCAATAAGGAGCACTGCCTTACTCATATATCCATTTAAATACAGCTTGTAACTCAGCCTCTGAATCCTCATTACTGATTTGATTAAAACACTGCTTTCTCCCTGCTTTGTCTCAAACATTTTTAGAGATAAATCTAGAAATCTGTGAGCCTAAATTGTCTCAAATTGCTTAAGTCATAACTGCATAACTCCAACCTGACAAGTTTAAAGTTTGTTATGTAACAAGTAGCTCCAAAGTAGCCCATACAAGAAAGCTTTTAAGTAGTTCCTCAATTAAGCAATCTTTGTGTCTTTGTTCTTTCGGCTACCTTCCACCTCTGCATTTCCCAAACAGTTTTATGAAAAACTCTGGAGTAGCAGCACAAGGAGGAGCTTTTCAAATCAAGTTGAGAGGCTTGCTCCTTGGCATCGATGGCAGCATGAATAGCCCAATGTTGACCAAGCCTGAATAGGTTGGCATGTACCCAAGTTGAATTGTTTTTGTCCGAGAAGTTTTCCAAGCTCCTTTTTTCCAAGGAGTTCATCTAGTGTATGGACAGAAYACCCTTCTCTAGCATATGACACATGCCCGTCATCCAGGATATAGTGGAACTTTGGAAATACCMAAGGTCTGATTTTTCAGATCCTCATTTTCAAATTAATTAGGGAGAGGCAAATAAACATGTAAATATTGCACTGAGACTTTTCATTTCCTTTCTCACTTTTGGCTTTGCAGRTTCTTATTTCCTCTTCTTGCATTAGTCATTACTCCATCAATGCAGTAAAATAGCACACGTGCATCACTATTGAATCACTCACTCTTACTAGTTTTCCCACAATTGAAGAAACACTATCACCAACATGTCAAACAAATTTGCTTCAAGGAAATTACACATTTGCTGGATAGATAAGATAGATAGATAAGATAGGCTTTCATAAAGCAGATTTAATAGATAAGAACATCCTAATTAAAAAAAAAAAAAGAAGATAAGGATTTAATAGCAATTAGGCTCACATGAAATATTTTTAGAACAGAACTATTGACAGATCTCAAAACAATTGGGATACAAAACTGTCAACTGGGATACAAAAAAAAAAAAGGGAAAAAAAAGTAATATCAAAAAGTGATTTTCCTAGAACAAAAAAGTATGTTCTGAGGCAAAACATATCTTTAATCTACCTGAGAAGGCGATAATACAAAGCAATGGCTGGAAGCTACAGTTACATACTATGAGATTAGGAGATGCACAGACACTTTTTGTTATTATTTTGCTACTGAAGACGGTTCATTATTAGAGCAAACTACCTAAAGAAAGGGTTTCTTTTTCATCTTTTGATTCTTCTACATCAAGACTGAATATTAAGCATGCAGGTTAGTAAATGAGTATTACAGCATCTGATCTAGAGATCACATGGAAGAAATACTGATCCCTTATGATTGAACTCTGCAAGTCTGCAACAGCTGACCAACATCTAAGCTTTTCCTTTTAACCTGTCTCAAAGAAAACCAAAACCCACTATGATGCCATAAGTAGCAGGGTTAATGAACAAGGTTAATCACAAATGAAGGTATTTTTCTATGAGACTCTCAGGTCTATAATAAAACACAAAGGAAGATATTAAAATGCAAGTAAAAAGGCAGTGTTATTATCTTATTTTGCAATGATACAGTTCTGAATGCTTCCTTTATATCTTAAACGTACAGAATATGCATATATCTATGGCTGGTAAAGACATTATATTCAAAAGAYTTAGTAAGTTGAAATATAGGAAATATCTTAAATATTTTCTGCTGCCATTCAGAGGGATCTAGACAGGTTGGAGAGTTGGGCAAAGAGGAACCTCATGAAGTTTAACAAGGACAAGTGCAGGKTCCTGCACCTGAGCAGGAATAACCYCAGGCACCAGKACAGATTAGGGGCTGCCCTGCTGGAAAGCAGCTCCACAGAGAGGGTTCTGGGAGTCCTGGTGACCCCAAGTTATCCATGAGGCAGCAATGTGCCCTGGTGGCCAAGCAGGCCAATGGGCTCCTGRCTGCAWCAGGAGGAGCGTTGCCAGCAGGTCGAGGGAGGGGATCCTGCCCCTCTGCTCAGCCCTGGTRAGGCCRCAYCTGGAGTATTGGGGGCAGYTCTGGGCTCCCCAGGACAGGAGGGACRTGGAGCTGCTGGAGAGGGTCCAGCGCAGGGCYACAAATATGATTAAGGGACTGCAGCATCTATCATATGAGGAAAGACTAAGCAAGCTGGGCCTGTTTAGCCTAGAGAAGAGAAGGATGAGAGGGGATCTAATCAATGTGTATAAATTCCTGAGGAATGATTGTAGGGAGGAGGGGGCTAAACTGTTCTCCACAGTGGCCACTGATAGGACCAGGGGCAATGGTTTTAAACTGAAACCCAGGCAGTTCCATCTCCAGGTGAGGAAGAACTTCCTTCCCATGAGGGTGACGGAGCCCTGGAACAGGCTGCCCAGAGAAGCTGTGGAGTCTCCTTCTCTGGAGATCTTCCAAACCCGCCTGGATGCCACCCTGTGCCCTRTGYTCTAGGGRTCCCTGCTGGAGCAGGGGGGTTGGACTAGATGATCTCTGGAGGTCCCTTCCACCTCAACCCTTCTGTGATTCTGTGAAATATCAAATTTGAAAAAAAAAAATCAAATAAGAGAAATTCATAATTAAACTATCCTATTTCTCTTTAAATAGTTGCACTTGTTTCTCAAAACCTTTGGCTAAATTCCATTTAGAYAATGCTTCGCAAACATAACAGAGTGCTTTCTATTCTTCAGATTTTCTATTACATATTTATTTTACTAATTAATTTACCCCCACAAAAGTACGCCTATCCAAGGCTCGAGGCTGACAAACAGTTGTAAACAAAATACCTCCCCCCATACCCACTTCCCTTAATCCACTTGAAATTGCTGGTGATATTTAAACAAACACAGCATCTCTGTTTCCGCCTCCTTCCATAGGAGTCATAATTGGGGAGCAGAGCTCGCTGGTTGTTGTGGCTGCTGTTGTATCACCCCTGCAGGCCAGGGCGAAGGGAAGGGACTGCCCCAAAGCAGAGCACAGGGAGCGTTACTGTGTGCGCGTGCTCGGAGCAGGCGCGTGGTGCAGCGAACACGCGTGACCTGACGTGTCTTCAGAGCGGGACACGAGCATGAGAAAGTCCCGCTCGATGGGCACAACGTCCTGCAAACCTGTCACTGCATSGGGGGCACGTCACCCACTCCTGGCTGAAGGGGTGACTTACACCTTTCCCCCACACTACTCCAGGCATCTTGCACAGACCCTCAGCTGCAGAGAGGTGCCGGGCTGCCATTCAACCGCGCTTAGCAAAGCGCTAATCTGCTTTGTTGGTAAATTATTTCTTTGGGCAGACTGTACTAAAACCTGTGTAAAACAGCACTAATCCACCTTCTCAGGGGCGCTCCAGCATTGCTGACAGTGGATCGAATTGTCAGGCTGCACCAAGCTCCTCAGACAGCAGCGGAGCTACAGAAAGCAAAGGAAAATGAGAAATGAGCTCCCCCACTGGCACTTTTTTTTTTTTTTCCCGGGTTGGATGGACCTGCTTTTTATTCCCAGGCAATTTTAAGAGTTTAGCCGTTGAATTAATGGATGAAGACGCAGCACGTTAATTCTTATTGCGTTTTCCCATGGAAGGAGAAAAAAAAAAAGGAAAATAAATTTTAAAAAGTATCCATTGGGTTTGGGCAAATACAGGCCTATCTCAATAAATTAAGAGAATGACTTGAATCACCAGAAAAGCTTCTTTTTGCCCCCAGTGCCCATAAGAAGCTGCAGGGTTTTCTCATCCTAGCCATCCATCCCGCTCCAAGTGTTTGCACCTCACTAAGGAGCATTTCCAGCAAAAAAAACCCCTCAAAGCCGCCCTGTAAACTCCAGAAAACAAACAAGAAGCGGGGAAGAGAGGTGAGCGCAACCTGGAGCGTTCGGCGGGGCCGCCGGCGGGGCCGCCCTTCCGCGCGGGAGCGGGACGGGGGCGGCGGGAGGGCGGCCCCGCGCTGCCCCCGCCGCGCTGCCCCCGCCGCGCTGCCGCCGCCGCCGCGCTCACGTCGCCCGCGGGCCCGCGGCTCCCCGCGGTGCTGCCGGGCCGGGCCCAGGCGGGCCGGGGCGGTCCCGGCTGCGGGGCGGCGCGGCGGGGAGGGCCGGGGAGGCGCCGGCGCTGACGCGGCGCGGGGGGCGGCGCGGGGCCCATAGAAGCGGGCGCCGGGCGCGCCGCCCTGAGCCGAGCCGAGCTGCGTTGAGGCGGGTGCTCGGTGCCGCTCGCGCTGCCCGCGCTCCCCGCGTCGCCAGCGGGCGCCCATGGCAGGGCGGGCCGCGCCGGTGAGTGATGCGGGGCGGCCGCGGAGGGCAGCGCGGGGTGGGAAGTGCGCGCTGGACGGGGAGGGAGCTGCGCGCGGGCCGGCACCTGCTCCCGCAGGTGGCAGCGCCGCGGAGCCCGCAGCGCTCCCCGAGGCGCGGGGAGTGCCCGGCGGCACCTGGAGCCCCGCTCCGCCCGGCGTTGCTCCCCGGGCGCCTCCTCCCGACCTCGGCTCCCTCGGGGCTGGGCGGCGCGGGCGGCAGAGCGGGCGCGGGGCTCCGAGCCGGGCGCAGCGCAGCGTGCGGCGCTGCCCTGGGCATCCCCGGGCGCGAGCCGGAGCGCAGCTCAGCGCTGCCTCTGCCCCAGGACGGGCAGCGCAGGCTCCGCCAGCGCGTGGGGTGTCCTCAGGGCGCGCGTTCAGAGCTCCGGGCGGGCAGTTCTGGCAGGTCCCTTTGGTGTCATCTCACAGTCATTCAATAGATTAGGAGAGAGCAACCTGCTACAYGGAGCCAGCTTGTGCCCAGGTGACTGAGATGTGACTCTGCTCCGCTCTGTCAGCACTGTGGACTTTCTCTGTTCCAATTCCTCTTTGGGTGCTGGGGAGAAAAAAAAACTCCATCTGGGAAGTCTCCTGAAGTGCAAGGGGCTTCCAAGCAGCCACACGCATTAGACTGAGAGGGTTCGGGGATGCAGGGAGCATCCTTCTGGCGTAAGAGACCTGCTCATTGCCCAGGAGCACCTGCAGTCTATACGGCAAGTGGAGCAGTTAGTARAAGAGGTTCAGCACAGCATATGCCCATGCACTGGCTCACAAACATGTGCACAGACATATTCACTATATATGAAGCAAGTATCTATGTATCAGCCAGCAGTGCCTGCCTTCCTGAACAGGTGCATTTCCCCCCTTTCTCAGAAACGTGCAGCAACAAGAGCGCAGTTACTGACATCAGCTTAGGACCCTCTTGCACGCCAGCCCCCTTTTCTTGGTGGGGTTGAGGCAGGGAGAAGATGCAGAGGTTTTTGGAGTCACCCCTGTTAAATGAAGGCCCCTGGGAGGTCAGCAGCAACCTCGTACCCACTGCTGCACTAACAGAAAAATCTGACCCCAGAATCTCCAGGTGCTGTTTTGAGCCCCCTCCCCATGAGGTTACTGTAACCAGTAACCTTGAGTACTTTGAATTAGCCATGTATTTCTGCAGACATCACAGAAAAAGAGAGGGAGCGAGAAGCAGAAAAATACATATTTATGTACAGATACATAACTCTTCTGTTTTTCCACTAGCAGAAACCAGAAGAAACCAAAAATATTTTAGTCTGTTCACTAACCTAGGTTCTTTACTTCCCCCCTAGCTAGAGCTGAGATGCTATCAGAGCCCCACAAAAATCTCAGAACTGCTGCATTTCCAAGAAGAGTTCCAATAAATAAAGAAATGAAAATAGCCCTGGCTGGTCTAACGTGGAAGATCCTGCCGGGTCATCTCCCATCCCTGTCCGGAGGGTGACGGTTCCCTCCAGGTCACCCTGTAGGACCTCACTTAGTAAATTGGTTTAGCTAAGCCTAATACAGGGATGACCTCACCGGTGGGTTTTCTGCTTTAGTGCTATTCTGAAGGAAGCAGCAGGAGGGTGCCAGGCAGAAATTAGCTTGGAATATGAACTAGATGATTTGGAGGCTTTTTTCTTTTTTTTTAACTTTATTTTTAAATGCATCTTAATGGTATTTGAAACRCCCTAGATCTACAGAGCATGGTAAGGAACTGCTTGGAAGAGGTAATGAAAATGGGTCTGCTTATTATATTGTGCTATTTTTCAGTACAGAAAGGGAACAAGACAGGTCAGAGCCCTCCTTTCCCACAGGTTGCATTCCCAGGGAGGGCTCTGATGAATCAGGAAGCAACTGTCAGCTCTGTGATACGTTTCCCCTTCCTCATTAGAAGGTGACCCATTTTGCTTGGACATGAGGAGGGCAGCAGCATCTGGGTTTTGAATTGAACACTAGGGTTTACTGAGGGACAGAAAAGGCAGCACGACAGTGTGCTCCCCTTTCTCCCTATGAAAGAATTAAAGTCCCGACAGCTACTAAAGAATTGCTAGAAGAGACTGGTAGAGGGATTCCATTTTAGCACTCGGCACAAAAATTTCTATGCATTCTGAGCTTTTCGAGTTTATTTTTGCTCTGCTGTGATGTCCTATTTTACTTTTACCTGCCTGAGATTCTCTGACATCTGAAGCGTTCTGTCTTACTTCTAAGAATTTTTTCTAATCTCTTGGCATGAAAGTTCACAATAGCCCTCTCTGACCTTAAGAAAAAGAGAGCACGTTATATATAACTACAGTCTATTATAAATGCTGCTACTTTATTGCTCACGTTGGAGCTGAACTCCTTTTTTAGAAGACATGCACTGGTGACCTAGCTAATTTGTATAAACTGTATTTATCACAGCAGGTGCAGAAGTATAGCAGATTCAGCCAAAAATTCTCCCCTCCAAATCAGTCTTCCTCAGCTTAAGTTCCTCTAACCAATATTTAGAKGCTTTTTAAAGTATCTTCTGAAGTCTTAACGCTGATAGACAATATATCATCCTACCACATTGAAATTGTGACTAGATTGCTTAATATACTGACTATAAAAGGTAAAGCTTTTGTTTTAAATATAATTAAATATAATTGGAGGCATGCAGTCTGAGTAGCTAGACAGTATCAGTTAGTTCCTGTAATACAGATTAATCCAGTTTCTTATCTTTTTTCCTCCTTTATTATGCATAGATTTTTTTCTTGWATAATGAGAGGTGATCAATAGTTTATGCCCCTGGAGATCTATGGCTTCAGTAGTGTATAGTTCTATTTAATACACTTGTCTTTGTACAACTCRCTGTAAAGCAAGCAATTACTCGTASTTAATTATAGGAAACTAGAATTCAAGCATTTATTGGCTCATGTTACTTATACATTTTTTTGAATGTGATTAAAAAGCAGTGGGGAGGGAAGTGTGGGTAGCATTTCTTTGGGAAGAGTGCATTCAGAAAAGGTTTAACAGTTAACAAAAGTAAAATGCAGAGYATCTTTTCAAGGGAAAAGAGTTTCATAAACCAATTACATTATTTTCCTTTCAGGAAAAGCTGTCGTTAGAGCTTTAAGGGATGGTAYCTGTACTGCAGAGTATAATGCTAACTGGGTACAAAATGTCACTTGAAAGAGATCATATAAGCTACTATGGAATATATCTTACGGCAAGCACCATCTATTCTTGGAGAATAGGGATGCATACTTTTTATRGCAGTGAATTCTTGAAGAATTTCAAGTACATTAGAATTGATCTAGTTCTTTTTTTTTTAAATATAGCACTGAATACAAATATTCAGACCACTGACTTTTCATCAGTTTTGAAAGATATTTGTAGAGCTGATTAGCTCAATTATAGATTTTTTTTTTCCTGAATATAAGATGCCAACATAGATTTGTGAGTTGTATTGCACACCTATTGGCAGTTTTGGTCAGCRAAGAAGTATTTTTATATTTTGCAGTATTCAATGCCTAAATATAGACTTCTAAAGCAAAGGAAAATAACAGAGCCCATGATCTGTCCTCAGGTTCTGCTATATCTGCAAAACTAAGGATATTTTAGAGCATAAGGTATTTCCCTCAGATTTTCAGCTCTAATCTCCCTCTAGAGACAAACCTTAGCAACTGATCTGTGGCTTTCATTCAGAGGAGGCTGGGYGTTTTAATTTAAGATACCTATGTAAGGATGCCTGCAGTGAAGAGCTTCAGGTCTGCAATGGGAGAAGGTGAGGAGGGGTAAAACTGAGGCAGCTCTTCCTCTGTCTCTACCCCAAAAGCCACAGCTTCTGCTCAGGGATGCTGGTGGGAAGTCACCTGCACAAAGGTCTGTGCAAAGGGTGCAGCGGGTCCCTTCTCCCGGTCRCTGTCTTGCAGCAGCCACATCTCATCTCGGCCTCATCTCTTTCCTCTCTCTCTCTCTCCTCTTTCCCACCCCTGGAAAAATGAAGTCATCAATCCAGACAAAAAGTTGATGCTGATTAAACTAAAAATTATATACAAGTTAGATAGTTTAGGCCATGTCCTTGAGTGAGGAGATATATCTATATCTACATATATATATATATACATACACACACACACACAGAGGCATGCAAATACCTTGGTAATGTGGTAATATATGGTCAGAAGTCATAAAACAGTGATGCATGTTTCAAAGAACACTGCAATATGCTTAGAAATAAGACAGCTACTTCCCTCATATTGCATTTAGTGAGAAAACTTTCCATTAGTTGCCAAGTTACTATTACTTTTCAAGAGGATTTACTCATTAAAGCTGATTTGATTGGCAATGTCCACATTGAATCTTGTTGAATAAACAGTATGGTACTTTTGGCTAATTAATTGGAAAAGGCTGAATAAAAGATTAAGGGAAAGCAATCAGACTTTTTGAAAAGTCTTCRACTAATCTTCAAAGCACCATTTAACAAAAACGGGTTCTTTTACCAACTTGCTCGTTTACTGGTAGCAAATACAATACTACTGTCAGTTACATTTTGTACTAATCTGGAATACAAAGTCATTCGGAGAAGTCACGTCTGAGTGACTTGTGGTGGCAGGGAAGAGAATTCTTAAAGCAGAAAAGTAATTTGGTAGAGTGGCTGCTATAAACTCTTCAGTGCACGCTTATTATTTTTGAAACAGTTCTTTGGACCCACAAATTACAAAGSTACAGAATATACATTTTCATCATTTTATATAAACTGCTGCAATTCCACACAACAAATTGAAGATCTGCATAAAGCACTAAAAAGGACACAAGAGAAGAAAGTTGAATGACAGCCAATTGATATGCAGTTTTATTCCTGGACACCGTTTTGCCCACACAACGTATGTTTTGTGCTGAATTTAGAGGAATATTCACGTCCATTGTGTTTCACTAGTCTAACACAACAAAAAATCACTGGTTTAGAAAGTAAACCTGTACAGTTTGTAAGGAACAAAAGAGACTGAAAAGGAAGCCAAAGCCTTTTTGCTTCCAAGTAAAACAACAGTGGCATATATGTACTTTGAACGGCGTAGTTACTGACGTGGTTCATTAGGTGTGCAGAAAGGCCGTAAATGCCACAGACACCCTGTTGCAGTGTGAAACACCTGATGCATACCTGAACAAATAGGAAAACCAAAACAAACCCAAGAAACACACAAACAGAAATAGTGAATTACATATGTTTGATGTATAACATACTCCCAAATTATTCTGAGGTCTCATGTTGCAACAAAAAGCAGCTACTTTTGTTTATTTAGAAAAAAAAATRCTCCCAAAGCAAATGTTCCAGTTAGGAATGAGAAGACAATGAGGCAGATCTGCAGGAGGCTCAAGGGGCTACCTGAAGCAAGGCTTAAGCACAGCTGTAATATCCCCCAAGCTCGATCCCCAGTGGAGCCATGTGAGCCTAAGACAAGGGGAGAGCTGCTGTTAAGAAGCACTTTGCCGTGTACTCCATTCCGCCCAAACGTTCCCGTGCTATATCCAGCCAAGGGAATGTGTGCTCTAAGAAAAAGGCTGGTRTCTGAGTAGTACATAAGCTATAAATTAAAAATCAGTCCCATGACCTTTTACATATTTTTTTTTAAAAAAAAAAAAGAAAGAATCCCAGCAGTGTGCTCTGTCCTTAATAAGCGAGTGTAGCAGCTAAAAGGTAATTTTTCTGTAGACGGGCTGCTCACTGCAGAACTTGGTTATTAGCATAGCATATTTCAGTCTGACTACTTAGAAATAAGGGCTTCCACTGTCAGGCTTTAACTTAACTCCTTTCAACATCAGTTCAACCTGTTCTCACTGAAATCCTATTACGCTTTTCCAGTAAGGTGTTAGGAAAACAACTCAGACTTACTATTTATGGAGCTAGTCACTCTTAAAATATACTCTAAAGTAAGTGGCTATTCCTTTAATCTGTGACCTTAAAATTCATCAAGAGTCAGTGTTTTATTGCTCTTATCAGTCTTCTATCTAAACAGGCCATTGCTGTGTCATTTGGTCCCATTCCACCTGCCTACGTAGTAGCTAGTTCACTGGGGACACAGACCATGAATTTACCTGTACTGAATTGTCAGCCAATGTCCCAAGGGCATGTGTGTGTGTGAGAGAAATTAAGAACATTTCTTGCAAAAKCCAAAGTGGATTAAACTGAGGAAGATTAACAAGAACAGCAAGGCCAGGGAAAACGAGCCGATTACTGAGAGCAGCCAAAATGGAGCTCTTTTTGTYAGAAAAAAACTCATGCAAGTGACCAAAATGAAAGAATGAGCCTCTCTGTAAAGCTTCCTCATATGAGAGAGACATCACAGAAYAGCCCAGGGCACAACCTTCTGCCTGACAGGCCGTGGCCACGTGCACAAAGCCCACAGGCATCCGGGCAGGCACATTCCTGCGGCTTCAGGCCCACCTTGACCCTCGGCTTCCCGCRCCTCCCAGCCTTGATTTCTGCTTCCTAACGACAGAGCTGCCGTGTAGCCCTTTAAGAGCAATTAAAAAAGTGAAAGCATAAAAATAATCATTAGCAAACATCAGGAAACAGGCGCGCTCCATTCAGGATGGAGTCACGACCTCTGTAAATGACAAAATATCACACAGAACTTTCTAGACTGCCTAGAAACACATCATTAGTCCTTGTCACACTGGGACTTAGCTTATTGTGGAAGTCATTAGCTTCTTTTCAGATTCTCTGGAGAATTTCCAAAACGTAGTCCTTGCCTTTCCTCCGGTTGTTCGTACCTAATTTCATGCTCCAGCCTGGTTAGCTTGTGCAGCACAAGTCGTTCCAAGCTGAAAYCCAGTATTACAGTGGCTTAGTAGGACAAAGCACTCTGCCATCGTGGCCTCCACTTGAACATGCAGCACTACACCACCAAAATCCTGCTTACAGTAGCCCTTCACGGAGGTTACAAAATCTATGAGATAAAGATTTTGTCCTAATATAGGAACCTTACATATAGATGCAGTCACCTTATAATAGAACCATCTCAACAGATTTGCTACACTCACACATCTGACATGAGAGAGGTTCAAAGGCTATTAACTGTATTTTTWAAAAATAATCCTGACCTTTACGTTTAATTTCAATATTTACTAGTTTTTGTTGGTGGTGTTCTTTTTTTCTTTTTTTGATAAACAAAGGCCAAACACAGTTGTTGGCACTGCAGCAGCCTGCTAGCCAGCTCTGGAAATGACCTTCACAAATAGCCATGGCCCGTTTTTCCTTTGCATGAGGACCATAGCTCTTTTAGCATTTTGCTGATGCAGACATACCGTAGATTACAATGTACTCCTTGTCTTACCTCTTTGCAGGACCACAGTGCGCACCACCCTCTTTTCCAAGGCCCACAGGTCTGCAAAAAAAAGAGCCCAGGCCTCCTGCAGCAGAGCACGGGCTTCCAAAGCTGGTTCACTAAAACCAGCAATGGCTCCTCACAGGCATTTGGACCAGAGGAGAACTTTGTCCTTTCACACAGCTCTTCACCTCCTTGTTTTATCACAGAATGGTTGAGGTTGGAAGRGACCTCTAGAGATCATCTAGTCCAACCCCCTGCTCCAGCAGGGACCCCTAGAGCACATTGCACAGGGTGGCACCCAGGCGGGTTTAGAAGATCTCCAGAGGAGACTCCACAGCCTCTCTGGGCAGCCTCTTCCAGGGCTCGGTCACCCTCACAGGAAAGAAATTCCTCCTCACCTGGAGATGAAACTTCCTATGCCTCAGCTTAAAACCACTGCCCCAAATAGCACAGGGAAACCCACTCAGGTACAGCTGTAGTGTCAGAGACCATAAGGTCCCAGCAAGTGCTGACATCGCTTACAGTCCATGCAGCAGTTCTGCTTTCCTCTGGTTGCTGCTCAGCCAGGGCTCATTACAGATTCCCCCAGGAGGGCATCGCACCTCGGGCAAGGGGGCAGCTCTCTTGCTAGCATAAGTGGCTTTTTCCCAACAGTTCCTGCAGGAGACTACAATTCCTATAATTCCCACAATTCCTGCACCATGCCCAGCRTGGGTGGAGGCGATCTTCTTCCGCCCCCCCCTCCCCACCTTTTCCTGCATAGGTTCTACTTCTGAGACAGACGTGATCTTGCAGATAAAAAAGCAGTGAATTTACCTGTGATAGTGGTTCAACTCCACTGAAATTAGATTTACATAATAATAATAATAATAATAATAATAATAATAATAATAATAATAATAATAATAATACTCCTCTGGATGAATCTTGGGTGCAAGAGAAAGATTCACAATGTTCTCATCTCGTGATGACTGGAAATCCTTTCCTCACAACATTTTTGTAGGGCCTGTACTTAAAGAAGTCCATTCTGTCCAATGATCTATGAGTCTCAAGTTGGAAAAGCTAAAAGATCAGTTTTGCACATCACAAAATACCTGCAGTGTGGCTTTAGTAGTGATTGTGGCTTTAGTGTGATATATATGACTAAAAAATATATTTTTTTTTTCCCTCAGCAAAGTTTCTGTCTGAGAAATACGAGTTCGCTCAGCAAAACAAAAACAACTTTTAAAGGTTGCTCTCTGTGGAAATCACTCCGTGCCCCATTACCTGCTTGASTGGAACCAGACTAAGAAGCTCTGTCATGGCAGCTTTTCTGCTGGGAGCCGTGTTGCTTATTGTTCAACCTCATATAGTGCCTTCCAGACCAGCTGTAAATTCAAAGGCTGAGACGTCTTCTCAGTCTGTTCCGAGAGAGCTTTTAAAGAAAACATCTCAAAAAAATGACTTCAAGGAAAGCATTCATTCTAATGGATCATGCCAACAGCTGCCACAGACTATCATTATTGGAGTGAGGAAAGGGGGAACGAGAGCTCTGCTAGAGATGCTGAGCCTCCATCCAGATATCGCGGCCGCAGAGAGTGAAGTTCACTTCTTTGACTGGGAAGATCATTATGGAAACGGATTTCAGTGGTATATTAATCAAATGCCATTCTCTTACCCCCACCAGATCACCGTGGAAAAAACTCCAGCATATTTCACATCACCGAAAGTGCCTGAAAGAGTTTATAACATGAACCAATCAATGAGATTACTCCTGATTTTAAGAGACCCAAGCGAGAGAGTGCTGTCAGATTACACCCAAGTGTTCTATAATCACATGCAGAAGCACAAGCCGTACCCATCCATCGAACAATTCCTCATTAAAGGTGGTGAACTCAATGTGGACTACAAGGCAATAAACAGAAGCTTATATTACATTCACATGCAGAACTGGTTGAAGTATTTTCCTCTTGATCGCATCCACATTGTAGATGGGGATAAACTAATCAAAGATCCCTTTCCAGAAATAGAGAAAGTAGAGCGATTTTTGAAGTTATCGCCACAGATAAATGCTTCAAACTTTTATTTCAATAAAACTAAAGGCTTCTATTGCCTCAGGGACAGTGGTAGGGAGCGCTGTTTACACGAGTCAAAAGGACGRGCGCACCCACAGGTCGATACCCGGTTACTTCAGAAACTGCATGCCTATTTCCATGAACCCAACAAGAAGTTTTTTGAGCTTGTTGGCAGAACATTTGACTGGCACTCATTTGTGGAAAGTTAGTGGTGAGCATCAGAACCTATGTTCCAGTGTACATTTAGAAATTTTGAAAAGGGCATTTAAGCTATAATTTATTTGTAAAATCCATAAATACTTCTGTACAGTATTAGATTCACAATTGCCATATATACTAGTTATATTTTTCTACTTGTTAAATTTGAAAGCATTTTGTATTGTTTTTCATGGTTGTTAACATTGTGTATTATTATGTGTCTATATGAAGAAACTAAAATATTTCACTGCAGAAGATACCCTCTTGAGAATGTGTTGTCTTTTTAAGAAATAAGAGATTCCTTTCAACAGAACCTTTCAGAATTATTTGAATATTTTGGTCTTTCTGGACTGTTCTGGACTTTCCCCTTTAATTGATAAGGAATATACTAAACTTTACATTTCCCTTTCTCTTGCTTTAAAACATGCTGCTTAATAATTTATTTTTATTTGAAAACGTTCTTGTGGTTAGCAAAGCATTCCATCCTGCTTCACAAAATTATTTCTTGACAAAGTGGTACTTCCGATACATGCTGGGACATGCACATCCAAGGGACAACGAAATGCTCTGTAATAAGACATATTAACTGCTGCACTTACCTTCATATTTAATGTTACAGCAAGTGCTTCTGGAATTCTTTGGAGGAACAGCACTAGTTTCATGGCAGATTTTTAAGATTCTGTGGGGACCGGCTCATAAAATCTACATTTGGCTGCAGAAATACAGCCAACCTGAAAATTTCCTGCACAGTCTCCACAAAGTATATATACTTCTTAATGAAAGAAAGAGAGTTGAGAGAGAAAAAAAAATAAGCAATATGAGGACATTTTARGGGTTGCTTATGACTGTTCCTAAATTTTATAGCATATACTTATGCTATGCCRCCACTGAAAACCAATATATACAACAGAAAAATTAACTGCTTTAAACCCTAGTTCATTCTTACATATATTAATACCTGTACTCAGTTTAAGGCTGTTTCAGTGAAACACTAATGAAAGTCACCCATGGATTACTGCTGTTTCCAAGATCCATGATGCCAAGTTTTAATTGGATTCCAGCTTTGTTTGTTGTGGAATTAATCCCAATTCCATGAATTCTTATGGTCCTTCATCTACTGAAAATGGACGTTAGTCGCCACTGTATTCCATCTGTAAAAACCACAGCTCCCCTTGTYGACAGCAGGACTTCTGATGTTCTGATAGCCATCAGTTTCCAGAGTTAGAGCTAATCCTTTGTCCAGACAAGGCTTGCTTACTAGAGTACTGCCATTATGAAATCCTGATTTTCATTTTAAGATCTAGCATATGCCCATTGAATGTTCAGTGACAGCACCGTGTAAATTTGGATTTGTAATTGGTTGTTACAGTCCTTTAGAAAATTTAAATACAGATGCATTAATTTTTTCCTGGTGAGATGGTGCAAACTTGGGCACTGTGACAAGGTACCGTCTGGATGCAAATATCTCGTATTATGCTGCTTGCATGGAAATTTGCAGATGCTGCCCCTCTCTCCTACTCCTTGTGCACCTGCCCAAGCTGGATTCAACCTCAGAGAGGTTGTCGGTGTTGTTTTATAAAGTACCTTTGATGAAAGCCTACAATGAAATGGTATTGTACTCAATAAAATATTTTCTGAATTGCATCTTTCCCTTTTCTTTCGTTCAACAGTTTCTACTTTGGAAGACCATAASTTAGGACTCAACCACTGTTTAGACACAGGTTAAATGTTACTTAGGAATTCAAGAGTAGCCTAGTGGATTCATTGGTAAGTAGTTGATTGCTACTGGCTTGTTCCTTCATGGTCCGTCACTAACCCAGAACTTACCRCAAGAACAGAGTGTTCCTGGTGGCAGGAATGCTGCACCTTGCATTACACCAAAAAATAAAAAGTATCAAGGTCTTAATAAAGTTTTAGAAAATAATTTTGTGTAAGGCAGGACAGTATYCTTTTCTCTGCTCATTATTATGCCATTTCCCTGCTGATATTATCTTTTTAGGAACCATCTGGACCTAAGAGATTTCTGCACGGAAGAAAGGTTTCCCACATTAGTGTAGTCCCACCTTCACTATTTCCTCCTTACAATGCCAGACTGACCCCACAGGCACCAATTTTTCACTGAGAAAAAAGAAGAATACTGTGAGTCAGAGAAAGAGAAAGGTGCCGTGCAGCTCTCCGCATTTGTGCCTCCTCACTGCTAGTGCCCAGGGCACAGCCAGTCCTGCCTCTTCCGTGAAAGCGCCACAGGAGTAGCCAGAGGGCAGGAATGCATCACGTTTAGCTGCCGCAGGCCTTGCAGGGTGCTGCATCACGTGGCACAAGGCTAAACTGTGAATGCCACAGCACCTGAACRTGGCACTGAGAATGCTTTTAGGTGTATCATGCTGCTAGCTACCAGTGTGGTGCCTGTCACACACAGATGATATCCCCCCATTCGGACTTGACTTAGGAACTAGTCTCCACAGAAAGAAGCAACCAGCTGGATAACTTACTGCATTAGTGGTAGGACCTCCTGGCATGGTCTCTGTGGGATCAGGAGGTGAGACAGGCAACCAGAAGGGTGAGTGAACTGCAGGAACAAAGTGAGATGAGGAGATAAGAGAAGGGCTCTTTCTCCTCACCCTGAAAAGCCCTRTGAAAGAATACAACCTGATGGTAGGGGATAGGTAGCAGATGATAGTGATGGATATTTAACGCTCCTAGGGCCTTGACATGCTCCTGGCTCCAGGCTTTTCACRCTRCAATCTGACCGCTTCAGGGGAACATCCTGAGGCACACTGATCCACATGCTGAASATGTCCCTGCTGGAGCAGGAGGGTTGGACTGGATGATCTCTAGAGGTCCCTTCCAGCCTCAACCATTCTGTGATTCTGTGTTTCTGTGAACTTCACAGCACTCCTGTGTTGGACCCTGAGCTCAGAAGTGTCCCACGGACAATATATCAACCCTACTGTGTGYACCTGGTACGGGGATGGCAGGATTGCAGAGCGCCTCGGCCCGGAGGGTGCACAGACAGCTGTGGGGGTGTTACTCTGGAAATGTCCAGCAAACAACCCCCACACTGCTGCCACTAATGGTAATACCTACCTGCAACAAATGCCCCRAGTGCTAGTTTACAAGACACAAATRCTTAGAATGGCATTCGGAGTGCAAATTCCCAGTGTAACAAGGGCAGCATTCACTTTCCACAAATGCATCACCACGTTTAAACATATTTGCTAGWACAATTTCCAACCCCTCCCCCAAACAACCGCAAAAAATGTTAACAGAAGAAAGTGAAGTGAGAACACAGAACGAGGCAGAATTGCATTCTGATTTASATTTTGAAGTACTAATAGTAAGCTTTGGAGTCATGCCTATTCATAAAACACAAAAAYCTCTGAAAATATCTTTCCAGTGTTATGCAACACAGATATTTCTTTTTTTTCCTAAAATTCTACCATCTTAGGTTTAAAGTACCACAACTTGGGTGTTGCTGCAGAGGCCTATTTCCTCAAGGCTGGCAGCCAAGTCTGTGATCACTCCTGCAAAGAACAAAACAARCACAAACCTTGCAGGAATCCAACGTCCAACTCAGAGCCTAACACCTCCCTTGACTACAAGTGTAAATGCCAKTCAAGCCATTAATCAGGGTGGCACTGCAGTACTAAGCTCTGCCCTTTGCTTCACACCATGGATCAATGGGAGTACTTGCACATACTGAAGAGGACAAAGTTTAAACCGTAATGATTATCCCATGTGCAGAAAGGTTACTTCASTTGTATTCACAAGTGAGGCATAAAACAGGAGTGGGGAAAGGGAAAAGTCTCCTAGGGAGAAAAAAAATTAGAAGTTATTCCTTCATGATCATTTTCTATGAGATTTGCTTATATATATATATATATATACACTTCTCATGCTGAAGGTGAAGTATTATCTACAGTGCTTGAATAAATCAACATTACTTCAGACAGAARAGATTCACCTTTTGTTTTATAAGCTTCCTTGAGTCTATTTGTATTAGGAGTATGATAATTCTGCGCCCATTGAAGAATGCACAAGACACCAGCACAGAATATTTTAGATGGAAACTTCYTATGTGGGGCTCAGATCTGACCGTCTCACATTTCCTCCTCGGTGTGCATGTCCAGACTTTGTATCTCCAGGAAGAGAGGCTTCTCATTCCTTCTTGCMACTCACACAGACTCCAAATACCTAAAGAGAAGTAAAATGGGGTTAGGAATATAGTGATGTATCTTTTTCTGCTTTAGTCAACAKGACTGACTGGACATTTGAGAAAGTCACGCACACCACAAGCAAAATGGTGAGCATCAAAACTACTTCTAAGGGATTATCCCTTCTTATTTCCCTTTTTCATAGTCTATGACTTAGCAGACTCTATTGAAAGAAATTTTGTAGGAGCATTACTAAGCTTCCAACTCAGGAGAACAAGTAGATATTCTCTCATACAGTAATAATGTTTTAAAAATAATAAAGGAATAGGTATAATAAATCAGGAGAGGTAAATTGAACTAACACATACAAATGAAGTGTGCTGTCTTGCTATTAGGTATATATCCACTGGGGTTTCTGCAAATATTTGGCCCTACAGTTGTAACATCTTTTCCTTCCACATTCTTAACCCAATAACTTTTATTCATATGAGTCTCTCTATTTATTGTCCAGTTAAATTGGAAAGATTGTAAGTTGAATGATAATYCCTTAATTTTGCAATGTAATTGCATCAGGGAGACCACTTACTGGTGTAAGCCATGCAAAGATCTTATCTGAATGGAAGGAACTTTTATTAATGTTTTCCTTGCCGGAAATAAATGAAATTGCTTTTATATCTCTTAGAGTATTAGCAGAGGAGGAACAGTACTCGCTTTTCTGGAAACAATAACCCATTCACGGTAAATTTTCTACTTAACTCCCACACAATAGTTGGTGCAGTTTTTAAGTTAATAGTGCAATAAACTCAACAGTGATGCTGCAGATTTTAAATGCCTTCTGGGATATATAAAAAGTGCAAGTCAGGGTTGGGAGCAGCTGGATGCATAGAACAGCTGGTAGCATTGTTTTGAGAACAATTATTTTTGTTTAGTGATATGGGATATGAAGTTTTTGGCTTCGATATTGCTTTATAATGTCTGTGAAAACAATGTCTTCAAGTAACCTCCAGGTCAATAATACTTTTGTAATAATATGACCTTTTTACTTACCATTGGCATTATGCTCTGCCAAAATATAATCTAAATCTGCAGCCCCAGAGAGCAGGTGYATAAGGGACCCGTTAATAAAAAAGAAAAATTGTAATAAAACTCAGACATAGAGTTTCMATAATGAAGGCACAGTTGTTTGGGCAAAGGACTGTTCTGAAGTTAATGGCAAATTTCTCGTTGACTTAATTTAGATGAGGGCTGCAAGAATGGGACCCTGCACACATTCTCTGTAAAACAGCGGAGTAGGTAATGTGCCCTCACCTCCTGTRTTTCCATAAACAGTATTTCAACAGTAATATCCATCTATAGCCAAGCTGTCTTGAAATGGACAGGACAGCCTCCAGAATTCAACACAGTTCAAACCATATAACACCCAGGTTCCAAAACAAGTGTTCTTGCAGTACAGGCTTTTCCTGGAATCTCCTCCTGCTAAATTGTGCAAAATTCTTCCTTCTACTTCTGCATCAGATCTGTCCTGTGATTAACTGTAATATCAAAAACCCTAAGAAAGTAGGCTCATATTCTGATGGTTAAGCTATAGAATGTGGTTGGACTGAATGGGAAAAGGCAAGCCTTACGTAGTCCATAACATAGGTGTCTGTATGCTTGTTCTAGTGCTTTACAGTTTAATTGGATAAAATTCAGCTTAGTAGTTCTCTCTCCTTGCACTACAGGAGAACTTTTGTCACATGGTCACCTATGAGTATTTATCTAAAGTAATYGGTTAATAGAAAAGTATAATTAAGGGAACACTTTTGTTGCTACAGTAGCAGTTGTTATTGGCAACGTTGTGATACCTGTTCAGATGCTTCTTAATCCTAACCACCTATGATATGTAGACAGATAACAAAAGCTTATGGAAAAGTAACCAAACCAAAGGCAACATAACAAGTGCATCTGTAGTGCAGGAGAAGAAATTAAATCTTACCTTGTCTTTTTTTATTGTAGTATCTTTTCATTCTGATACCCTGGGTGTAAGGGTGCAAGGGGAATAAGGAGGAGAAAGAGGATAACTCTACAGGACAGAACAACTAGCCCATTTTGACTGACGCAAAGGTGGGGACCAGGGCAAAACAGCCAAATCGAGAGACAAGGTCACTGGAAGTGGAAGTAATGGAAGACTGGGTACAAGGGAAGGTCTTTTCAGCCTCATTCCTTGAGTTCACATCCTTACACAGAGAAAAGGCATCCAGATTTATCCCTTAATATCGGTTCATTGCCATGCTCTAAGGTCCTGCTTCTCTTTTTATAAAGCTAGTGCAGTATAATGTAATTAGACTTATTATCCACTACATGTCTAGACATCCCCCTTTTTTGTTTTTAAATTTCTACCAAGTTTTCCATCTGCTACAAATAAAAGGGTTTGATGAATAAATGATTTACAGCCTGCAGGAGAAAAGTTCCTATTAAACATTTTGCAGACAGGAGATTTTCAAAAGAGGTTCTTTTCTCATAGAAAAAAAAAAAAAAAAAAAAGAGCATCTGTGGACCAGTTGGTTTCTTGCTGAATAAGCCAACTGGATATGACACTGCTTTTGGCAGCTTCACTGTTCTTGTGTGGGCTTCCGTTATATGATTTTCATAAGATATTTATTATTGAATATAGCTGTATATTGAATATCATGCATATCATGTTTTATGATGCTGGCAGTAGTTTTAAAAGTTAATTATTTAACAGCAAGTGATGTTAAAATCCTARTGCCATTTTTTCATATTTAATAAACCAGAGTCAGCTGATGCTTAGGCACTTGCAACCTGAAAAGAAAATAATACAAAGTTAAATTGCCTCAGATGCTCCTTTTCTATGAGTCATACTTTTTTTTTCTGTAGCTGTATGAGAGAAGGTTAAATTTGAAGCTTGCCAAATAAAGAAAAGGATTAAATATTTTTAATATGATAATATTCTTTATAGGATGTTACATGAAGAAAACAGATTTTAGTAAGTGCATTAACTGTTGCTAACAACGAACAGGGATTGAAGGCTCAGGAAAAGCCCTTGCTGGTCTCAGAGGAGGCCTCGAACGGGTGTCCGGGCTGGGCAGGGAGCTGCGGCGCTCCGCACGTTCCCTCCACCTTGCCGCAGGCGCCCGCGTCCTCCTGCCCTCACCCGTCAGCCCCGGACGCCTCCTCTCCCGGGTCCCTGCTCTGCTCCGCTGCGGCAGCCAGCCGCTCCACACACTGACGTATCAACTTGGACATAAAGGAGAAGGTGCCTGAGCAACAGCAGCTCTTTCCTCCACACCCGCTACAGCCTGTCCCACCTGAGGTTAGGCTGAACCAGCTGCGTGCACAACGTGCCCAGTGCAGGCAGCAGGAACATAGCACATAGAGCAGGAATATATCACACGAGTATTGCTGCTCAATGCTTCATCACATTACCTTATTTAGGAGAGAGCTTTGGCTTCTGCTAACTTAAGGACCTCCCCTTTACAAAACTGCAGCTGCTTCCTGGCCAGACCAACCAGCATCTCCTCTGTATGATTGACTAGGAATTATTGCTTGCTGGGGGGTGACACCTCCTCCATTTCTTTTTCTACACACAACTGATTTGAAGTGGAGTTTTTGGATACACTGGTCATGGTTTCACTTTCAGATATACTGCTTAAGATGACCAAAGCTGGGTCAGAACTGGAATGGATTCAGCTGAGAAGAACTCAGGGAAAAACTCTTCTTTCAGCTGCATCAGGTCCCYTGTTCAGTTCTTCAGGCAGCTCTCAAAGGCAAGCAACCCGGCACAGACCTGAAGGGGAGAGGACCTTTCATACCAACGCTGCCATCGGAAATTAGCCTATCAAAAKAGAAAAGTTGGAGCCCCTCCAGCCCTCCTGTCCTTTCACCCCCTGCTATTTGTTTTGAGACCAATGTGCGGCCTGCCTTTTGGGTTGATACAATTTGGTGGGCCCTGTGAACAGGACCAGGGAACTGATGTATTTTTTTTTATGTTTCTTTTTAAGTGCTCCAGACACAACTAAGGTAGCAGCATCAAGTAGGAGACAGCATTAAGCCAATTTAGTCACTGAACGCTTTGTGACGGGCCATTTAGTCGCCACACCCCTGGTAGGATGTTTTCGCTTGCCTTATCTTCATCCACTGACTCCTCTCCTTTAGACCGACCTTGACCTCACAAACACATTTGATACAAACATTTAAATGGAGTGAACACCCACAGCTCATATTTAATTCTTGACTGATGCTAGAGGTCAGTCTAGTATTCAAACACTAGATAAGGAAGAATGACCTCAAATCTATATGCGAGGATACTAGGCCAGTGAAAATGCAGTTTCCTGCAGTTCTTTGAAAGTGTTCATCACTCAGTGGCTTTTGTTTGCTTTCCCATTACACCTTTCCCTCAACACCTTTCAGCTGTTAAGATCTTTGTTTCTCTGCTAACGCAGCGTCTAGGAAAAAAAATGACCTAAAAATCTCTGTGATATCCCAAAWGGATAGACAATTCTTAATAATATGAATGTTTGACCAAAATTGTAATGGCTGGGATTTTTTTTTTTTTTCTGGTAAGTAGGAGGAACATCCTGTTCTGCTTTCAGGAACACTGATATAAATATCGACCCTGCATAAAGTCATCTAAGAAAAAAAAAAAAAAAAGGGAGACAGTACTACAGCTTCAAAGCCACARCTGATCATATCTTTTGAAGTGCTAAGAGACTCGAAAGGCCGCCCCTTTCTCTTGTTTAGGAACATGCAGTTTTTAACTATATTTGATGCCAAACTTTAGAACTTTGAGAGACTTTTTACCTATAATGTTTACAATTCCATCAATAACCCTGACAAATTCAGTACCTTCTCATCTGTCATATTAATCTCAAAAAAAAAAAAAAAAAGAAAAAAACCACATTTCTTAAACTTGGAAAGTGTTTCCATCTAAAACAAATGTATTCCTGGTTGCCTGTAGACAAATGTATTCCTGATTGCYATAAACAGAGTGATACTCAAGTAGTTTTCTAACATAAAGTAAAGCCAGTGGATTCCAAGTTCCAGGTTAAACTGACAAATTCCCARTCTCACTGAAATCACCACAGCAAAATATCACCTTGGTGCCTAAGCCAGTTCCTCCCTATCCCATCAGTGACACACATCACTACCAGTTTAGGGGGTCCAAGTTGCTGTTATGCATTATTCACTTAATGGCCTCATTCAACATATTTGACTTTTGAACACAGGATATTAATTTCCAGGGCTCTGGCATTCACGCTGTTCTTTCTTTGACAAAATATCTCTCAGAGTAACAGTGCCACAATCACTAATGTGAAGTATCTACAGTTCAGCAATAATAATTTATACTTACAGAACATCATTTCTTTTGAGTGTTTTACAACACCCCTGAAATGCAACCACCTTTATAGTGGATAATAACACTCAAGTTAAGTATGAAAATCCGTCAGAGAAAAAGAGGGAGAGCAGAGGAGGCAACATTCTTGAGGYAAACAACTGCAAATCTCCCCTTAATGAGGACAGTGAAAACTTTAATGTCTAGATAAGACAAACAGGAACCTAATTTTAAGCATATTCACCAGAGCCTTCGATAGTAAACTGTGCAGTATCAATTTATCTTGCTCTGAAAATGCTGAGGAATGAATCAATGGTTCCAAAAGGAAAGAAAAAAAAAAAATTTAAATCAATGCCCTTCAACAGAACATTCACGCAGAAATAGATACATCTGTTTAGTGAGAAGTTGGTAAGTAAGGACCAGATTTTTGAAGGCATTTGTGTATCTGGAAATTCAGAAAGGTACCCAGAAGGGTTTTCAAAAGGACCTTCAGAAGTATCTGATTCTTTTTAGGTGCTTGAATAATGTGGCTCTGACAGCCTTCTGAAGGCTCTGTGAATATTGTCATGGGGACATGGGCTATATATTCTGGAAAAAAAAYTAAACTCCAAAAATATGGAACCCACCACTGGAGCAAAAAATTTACATATCTACAAAACTGAAGTGRTAAAAATAAAATATCTTAATCTTTAAAGATGCCTAACACTTAAAGCAGGGTCGTTTCAGTGGAAGAAGCATMATTTTTGCTGTCTATGCCATCACCAATGATAAACACTCTCTGTAGCTTAGGCAAAGCTTTTCTGAAAAGTGTTGCTGAATAATTTCTCCTTAGGCTACAGTTAAAAAGAAAACAAAGTCAGGGAGAAGCCTCCCTGCTTCAGCTCYGTTTTCGAAGGAACAATTGCAAATCGATAAGACAGGAATTTAGCCCAGGAWGTGAACAAATGGAAGAAACCCAATGTATCAAACAAAATACACAGACATTAGATACACACCAGAATTTTCCACAGTAAGCCAGACTCTCAGTTCATTTTAATCAAAACAGGTTTTATCACTGGAATGAGGACTTCCAGAAAGCAAAAAATCCTTGTATTTGTTCTGTAGTCTCTGCACCTCTGAAATGGTGGAAACGGATTTATTAAAACGAGATTCAAGTATTCCCTCCCTGGTTTCAGGAAAGAATAGCAGGGATATACTTAAGGTTATTTGGMTATCCTTCCTTAACTAAACACTAGACTGCATGATATCTTTAAAATCTTTAAAAATCCATAGCAGAGGTGGGTAGATCCAGATTTTTTTTTCTGCAGGACAAGAATAATCATAAACAAATTAACTACACTCTATGTGTCCATGAAAGTACCTAGTATTTCATAAATTTTCCTCCACCCAAATAAGCCCATTTAGGTTATAATTGCTCCATGTGCATGCTATGTAAAGTTGCTTCACACAGATTTGCTTTCACCAGTCTAATTTAAAATCATGCTTGCTCTACAAATTTTCCAGCAGGGCATCAGTAATATGCTAACTTGATATGTTGCTTTACGGYTTATCACAGAAAAGACAATGAAGTTAAACACAGGAGCAGGATGTAGACAACATCAGCATGCACAGTTTATTGATAACTCTCTGCAGCCCAACCTAAAAAATTGTCATGGTTCAATTTTTTTTTTGATATCCCCATAAAAATCTACTTTATTACCAATATTTTGATACTTTATTCATGAGGAAGAAACACTGTATGAATGAAAACAAATTCTTCTTTCTGGCTTTCTTGGAGATAACATATATCAGTATCTTTTTTAGCATTTTTAGTGTTATGTGAATGGCAACTTCCTTCCCTTCATACTTTGAAACAACGACAACAAAGAATGTGCAGGAGTTGCTACTGAGGGAATGTCARTTTGCTTGTACAATCAAGCAATACAGCATGGAGCTGAAGAAGAGAACTGCAGACTGRTGTATGAAATGTGGACACCAATCACTGCTCCTTCAAAAGGCATCTATTAACTAATAGGCATTTAATAACTTTAATAACCTCTCAAATAACCTCTTAACTTTTTTTTTTCTCTCTCTCTCTCTTTTTTTTTTCTCCCTTCCTCCAAAAAAGCAATGGTTCCTAATGTGACTGTCCAGGTAATCAGCTCAAACAAACAAACAAACAAACACACACAAAAAGAAGAATATTCAAGAAAGCAAAATGTAGTTTTAGAAAAATCTTGAAGTAAGGTCAAAAGGGGCTGCCTGCTTTTGTAGAAATCATGAAAAAAAAAGACAAGGAATGTCAGGTAGGAAGAAAAAGGTGCTGCATCAATGAGGTCAAGGATATGATCTCCTGCAGTKATTATTTTTATTAGATACATTTAGCTAAATTAAGCTATAGATAGCACTGTGTTCTTTCCAAGTAAAGCCAAGAAAGAAAATAAATTGATATATAAAATATCAGAGCACAAAATGTCTATCAATAAATTAAGAAATTTTGAAAGGATCGAAATCTTCAATATTTTTGAAGTGCATGTATTGATGTTTCATTCACAGGAGGTAAAAAAAGTTCYTTTAAATCACATAGACTAATTGAACAGATCAGGCTATTTTGCCTTTGCTACTTTGAAGATTAAATATAGGAAGGTAGAGTGCCATTCTATAGTTAATGACCCTGTAAATAAAGTATTATTCTGCTTGACTTGTGTGGGTGAACATCGGAATGAAAATTCATTTTTCTTCTAAATAAACTGGTATCAAATCATTTAGAAGTGTAGCTGTTCAGCAGCAAGAAACACTTCATATGTTCTCAGGAAAAGCAACCAATGCAACCTGTCGTACCTTTTACACTACTGCTTGCAAAACTTATKTTCCACTGTTGTTCTCCCAAATTGTCTGTAAAGAACATGTATAGGATTTAAATGACTTCTGAAAGTCCTTGACAACATTTCTTTAGATATCCAGCTCATGTATAACAAAACTCTTCACAGCTTTACTTGCAAAACCAGTCAGGCAATCCTGACTTTTTCTGTGCTGTAGTTTCTGTTAAGTGTTATTTAGGACGTGCTTGTATTGATGTTGTCAGGTAAGATTCCAAAGTAGAGTAAGAGAATTACAGGTAACATCTTTCTTTAAATCTGCATGAATACTTATRAATTCAGAGTGGAATTCTGGAAAGGTGAAGTTACAGGATTTCTTCTAAAATGCCCTATGAAGAGTTTTTTGAAAACAAACAATTTTCAGAAAGATTTTATAAATTAGAGCCCCTAAATTATATAATTCCAACATTTATCGTTTCTCCAATTCTCTCCCAGCTCCCGATGCCTTGCCTGGCCTTTCAAATCTGTGTTTTTTTTAAGGACGGTAACTGGAGGTAAAAAATCCCAATAAAGTACTTCCCAGAGAGATAAAAGTACTTCCCATTCTATTCCCAGGACCCATATTCAATGGTTTATCTATTCTGAATTCCTCATATATTCTATGCTTTGTCCATAACATAGCATTTCAAGGACAATGCAGTTGTCTCAAAGAACAAAGAGAATATGGTAGCACATTTAAACTAGAACAACTATTGGCTTAGTGGCATTAATATGACTTTTAGTATTTTGAGTATACTTTTTCCAGATCTCACAGTCTGCTTAAACGCTTATTGCCCCTCATCTCTTTTCTATTCAAAATTAAAGGAAGCAAAAACACCCCCCAGTGATTATCTAAAGACATTTCTGCCTCTTAGATGCTTATCAGTAATAAATGCAATACAATGCTATTAAAACACTATAAACAGAGTTCAAAGGTGATGCTTTATGCATTCATGAATATAAAGCAGAACTCAAAATAGTTTTGCAAAAGCACTCCTTTCCTGGGTAAAGCATAGTTAAAGAATAAAGAGATGAATGGATAACAAAAGTTAAATAAGCTCTACTTTTTTTAATTTTATGTTATCCAGCATGGATAACTTCTGTACAAAGTCATTCTGGTCAAAGTAAGCTCAACATAAAATTAACAACATGGGATTCTGACTTCCAACTTAGCTCAAAAATATATTTGCCACAGGCAAATCATCTATTCATCTTGCCAATTCTCAGTCTTCTTCTTTCATGTCAGATCCCTGGAAAAGTCCAGGCTTMAAAACTTTCTTCGAAATAATTCTAGAGAAGCACTTACGAATGTTAGTGTCACAGCTAATAAATAGCCAAAACTCTTTTGGATCTACTTGAATGTATTTTAAGRTTGCTTGATCTTATTCCACCATTCTTGGTGTCAGTATCCTCTTGGAGAGGATAAGACTGGGTCACAGTAACACGATGGTCATGGTTATTTTCTCAGACATATCTACAGGTCTTACAAGTATGTCGCAAGAGATACTGTCTGACACATTGACCACACCTTGAAAATAGAAAGTAGAGCATRAATCCCTGAAAAGTGACATCTACAGAACTATGTGAAAGCTTTAGTTCTTTGTATATTCTTCTGAACTCAGCTAACCTCATTACTAGAGTTTTTTTTTWWWAAAAAAAAAGAAMGCCCACCCTACTCTGCTACRTGATGTGGTGYTTCCCCTTCTCTCAGTCTATCACCTTTTAATTGATTCAGCCCTCACAGCCTTTCCTAATCTACTCGTGTTCCCTCCCCTTTCCCCAAGTCTTTGAAGTGTCAGATCTCTGCGGAACCCAGGCCTAGCCCTAGGAAGAGAACTCCATTCSAGCCTAGATGGAGTCAGTTTGTCTCCCAGCAGCCCAGCAGCCCCTCTTATCTGAAATGCTTTGAAGTTACATACCTGAGGCTGCCTTATCTGTGCCATTGTTCTACCTTCTTGCTCAGTTCTTTAACAGCCTTCTCACCATTTCCTGTGATTTAACTCTATACAGTCAGGTTGACAGCAGAACAAAGCTGAACACAGAAACAACCAAATGTTATTAAAAATTCTCAGCTTTACAACTGGGATGGAAGAAACCACATATTGTATATGTCATTTAACATTTTTTTTTCAATTCTTACTCTAATCATAATCAAGTGAGGCATTTTAAATACAAAAAGATTTCAAGTTCTTTGACACCYGTGAGATGCTTGGGCCTCTTAGAAGACTTCCTTGTAGCTCCAAAAATCCCAGGGAAGATATAAATGCTTGCTTTATTTTTTGCCATGAAGAGAATCCAAGACAGCATTTCCCGCCACCACCACGTCCCCTGTATTACACAGGCAGAAGAAGACCCAAGCCTCTCAGAGAGGCTGCCTTGCGCTGTTAGGAGAGTTGCATCAGGGTACCCAGCTCAAAACAGTGACCTGAGTGCTGCTCTCTCTGCGAGTTTGCGGTGGCCCTTTCAGCTCTCCTTGAAGGAGCATCCAGAATCTCTTCCTGAGAAGARAGCCCCATCTTTCACAGACCTGACTACTTGGTTTCCCTAAAGTAAAGCATCATGATGATGTTCCTAGAGCTAAAAAACCCATGCCAACACAGACCAAATTCACTATCTCTGTGCTGGAAAGAGATTCAGCAAGAACTTGCTCCTCCTCTGCAAAGCCAAGGGCTTTGGCTCTGCTCTGACCCAGCTTCTGACTTCTTAGCTTAGATGGGAATTACCTTTTTGACTTACCTTTCCTGTTCTGTGCCTGCACAAATGGCAGGATTGCAGGAATCTCAGTGAGCTCTCAGATGATGRGAAAATATCTAAAAGCTTTTCAATTAAGCAGCTATTGTGTGGAAAAACTTAGGTCACAATTTAGGTATCTGATGCCTGTCTAGAGGTTGCTTTAAATGATTGTAACTTTCTTCCTGACTTTTCCCAAAGACAAAACAATGCTGTCAAATTAAAGAACTGAATTTTTTAAAAMCTTATTATCTTTAAAATCACAATTTAGACTTTCCGAGTAAAGTCTAGGTAAACTCATCACCTAATTCTTCTCGTTTAATACAGATAAAATTGTATCAAATATGAAAATTKGCCTTTAAATGAGTTCTAAAACAGAAATATTTTTTCCTATTATTTGTTCTATTAGATTATAGAACTATAGCAGAGGATGAAATATACCTAGTAGATTTTGGCATCAAACTCTTGAGAAATTCAGCTTATGATTTCCATATGGTAATATATGCTAATAAAAAAAAAAGATTGCTTTTCCTTTTGGTATGTAGCCTAAACAAATTTGGAGGGGAAAAAAAAAAAGAAAAAAAGAAAGCAAGCCAGCACAAAATTCAACATGTATAGAAAATACAGAAAGAGGAAAGCCAAATTTCTAATTTCTGSGAAAAGTCAGGTAGGCAGTACCTAGGAAGTTATTTGTCTGAAATATTTTCAATTCAATTTTTGATCCAAAATAAAAAAACTTCAAAGACTTTGTTTGTATATCTCCATCAGGCCATGCTTTGCAAATAAATGAGGCTGGGAAAAATCTTATGCCTGCCAAGAAAGAAAAACCCCTTGATTATTGGCATTTCAATGCAATTACAGAACTCAGGTTTAAAAATTAGACTGAATGATAAAAAGCACATTCTTCATAAATATTTAACCATCTTCAGTATGACAGTAATTATAGTGTGGAGCTCAGTAGCTGCATATTGCATTTAAAAGATCTGTCATGCCTTCCATTCTAAAGGCTTCCTTTCAAAGGTTTGTAATGCCAAGATAAAAAGAAAACTTCCCCAAGGTGGAAACTTGGAATAAAATCTTAGCTTCTAAAAAATACTATTAATCATAAATTTTGAGGATGAGAGAATGTCTGAAACACAATGAGATTTTACAAGTAATGCTTTCTTTTCCTGAGAAAAATGTTAACAGAATATTTAATAACATTGGAAAGTCTTGAAATTTTTGCATTCTGAAAAAAAAAAAGGAAAGATTTACAAAATATTTTCAACATGAAAACACTGTTCTTTATTAGACCTTTTCTGTTTTGAAATGTCCTTGRAATTTATTTATAATGTTTCATCATTTTAAAAATACTTGCAGGTGAAATAAAGCATTTGTTCAATTGTTTTAGACCAAATGAAATGTTTCTTTATTAGAATTTCTAAATAACTGTAGCAACAGAATAATAGTAATAACTGAATATAGTAATAGAATGATATTTAAAAAAATATTATTCAATCAACTTTATATATGTCTAAATACATAGTTTGATAGCTATAAGCATGTTTTAGGATTATGAGGGTGATATGTGATGACACCAAGGCATTTGTCCAAGGTTTTCACCTGTAGTAGAGCAGGATGTGCTCTTGCCAGCCCAGAGTCCTTTTTCTCTCCTATTCAGCAGGCAGAGCATTGTAATCAAGCACAACCAGGACTTCCCCTTCCCTGGAAGGGAAGAGCTGGAGTGTTTCCCAGGGGTTATTTTCCCATTCTCTGCCCACTCACTAGGCTAGTTTGTGGGGGGATGTTGGTGGTGGGGGTAGAAGTAAATAAAGAAAGACACGTGTGTTTAGGCAGCACTTCACTGGAAGTCTGGGAAGTTTGGAGCCCAGCTGCTGCTTATGCAGTTTTGAAAATCTTGTCTGTCCTTGGAGCTGAGCTGTGGTAAGAGGCAAAATTCCTCTCCAGCTTCATGGCTGTATGAGTGAAGAGTAAGTGACAATATCACTAGGAGATGCTGCACAGCCCTCTTTAGAATTAGTCAAGGAAAAYCTGTTGAAACTTGAGTTTCTCTTCAGAAAGTACCAAAAGACTTAGTAAGTTCCTTGTGTGTTACTTCCTTCCACCTCTATGTTTTTTTTCTGTGAAATCAAGTACATCTCTCTTCTTGTGTGTTAATAACGCCCTTAACCCTAATTATCTGTACACTAAAGTGGTCTCTTTTTATCCATTTACATTACTTTGCCTTTATGACAGTGAATTTCATTTGTCATTTTACCATTCAGCTTTGGGAGAGTCCCCTTTGGGAGAATCCTTAATATATAATTTAATATAGAGAAAAATAATGCAGTTTAGATGGTCATTTAGCTCAGTTAGCTGAATTTGCTCAATTGACCTCAGTTAGCTGAGTAAGTTTTTYCAGTATAAGAACCAAACTCATTGACCCTTTTAGCTTCATCCTCTGTGTTCCTTCTGAAGGYCTGGCATCACATTTGTCACTTTTTATTACTTTGGTATTAATGTTGAATAAACATTGGGCCAAACACCCTRGTCACCCAATCTCATTTCATTTTGGTCTTTTTTTTTCCATCTTACTGCTATAAATTTCCTGAACTTCAGAGAAGGAAAGAGCATCAAAAACCAAAGATTGCATAATAAAATGAAAGATGAAGAAAGGAGAGGAGAAATATAGCCACTAAGAAACAAAAAGATTAAAAAAAAAAACCCCACAGACTTAAAATGGGGCAGGAGAGTAAATATTTGAAAATRTGCATTTTTTCCAAAACAGCAACAATATTCCAACAAAGAATGTTCTGTTCTCAACTCTGTAAAATAGATAAAACTCACCATCTAGGAACTCACTGGTCTAGTTGCACATTAAATTTATTTCTAATATTGCTAAATGGCAGTTTTGGAGTGTATTCAAAGTTTCYTCCTTTCAGGGATCTAAGACCAATACCTTTGACAGGCAACTTTCCTGGAACCAAACATACAAGTAAAAGAACTTTAAAATGAGGCACTCTTCATTTGCTGTTAAGAAGATAAAATTAGGTAAATTTTCCTCTAAATTCAGAGCACAGACAAGGTGAAGTTTGAAGCAGGACTTTGCACCACCATAGTAATTGCAAATAAATTGCAAGTAGGCTGCTTACATTAAATCTAAACAAAATGCAATCTSTTTCTCTCAGGAAGGCCTGTTTATCTAGGGATGAAGCTGTTACCGTTGGCACATTCTTGACCTTTCTTTTGGACATTGTGCTATGTCTTCAGTTTAACCTGTTCATGTAATGACAGCTGTAAAGAAACAAAACCAATTCCCTTTCTGTGTGCCTCAAAACTCACTATGTTCACCCACATTCTTTATAAAGTGTTTTTACATTTTTAGAATAGACACCAGCGTCATACAGATTATCTGGCCTGACATTCAGAGAATATGTTAATTATTAATGAATCAATCACTTCAASAGTCTCATTTCAAGTCAGAAGTATGGGGTAGTCCACCTGATTCTGCTATTAATTAAACGTTGTTAAAATGAAAGAACCCACAATGACAGAAATTGTTTTCACTGAAGTTGCTCACCTGTCTGTGAGCACAAACACGTGTGAGTGTGAACATACATTTGAGTCTGCAATTTTATTTGCAGTTCAATAGTTTGAGTTGCTTTATGACTCTCACAGTGTCATTTTGGGGATCATAAGCCCTTGATTGCTTTTGTCCTAATCCTCATCCAACAGTGAACACATCACCAGCAAGGGTAAAATTGATAATGTATCCTGACAAATATAATAGCCAGGCTGTTAGCGCAGGCTTAGCACCAAACAGAATTAGACGGTTTTATACGTGACTGTAGGAAGATTGAAATGATATCATCCATGAGTGTTCTGACTCAAATGATGCTCTAGAAAAGACCAGCTCCTTCCTTCCTTTCTGATGCAGATGAGGAGATTCATTAGTTTCATCCTAGAAGTCAAGTCTCTGAATCATAACATAAGACATAAATCCAGATATGCTATTTATATGCAAAGTTCTGTTTTGTCATGTGCATGCACTTAAATCCTTTCTCTATTTCTGTAGGTAGGAAGTTCTGCCTTTTTTCTGTCAAAACAATGCAGGAATCAGCTCCTCGGAGGCATCTCAAAGCTACCTGCTCCCCATATCTCTTCTAACCGCCTCTGGACGAGCAGTGATCTTTGTCCTCCCCTAAACACAGCTTCCRAAGCACCATCCATCCCTGGGACCACATCGCTCCCTTGCAATCCAGATATGCCTGGCAATGTCCTAATCCAACCAGCAGACTTGAACATGCCGTTAGATCACTAAAATGGCATAAGTTAGAAGTTTTATTTAATCTTGGAGGGTTTTTAACACGGATCATCTTTGAAAGCAGATGTCCCATATTTAAGATTTTCCCAGCAGAAACCCTCAGAGGTTCTAGCCATATGAGAAAACAAGAAGTATACCCTTGATAATGAGTTTTTAAAGAAAAGCCTCACATACCTAAACCTCATATTTCTAACTGACCATACTTAGGTAGTGAAAATACTTTATTCTGATAAACAAGGTATTCTGAGTCTTTATGGCAAAGGTAGATGGACTGGGTGGAAGAAATATGAGGGGACAGAAGCAGAAATATCTTGAATGACTAGGTGCAGTTCTACATGATAGATATTCTCAGAAAGATTCACTTAGCAAGATAATAACTTGAAAGAAAACTCTAATCATATAGCTGCAAAGCCCAGAGAGTGTGGTTGATGGAAAGGTTCTTGAAACAGAATCAGAGAAGGAGGAAAATAGAAAGCATGGAAAATTTGAATAGCAGGATAAAAGATTATATCCTAGGAATAGAGGCGTGATGGGGAAAAACTGCATGTGAAGAATGGAGACAAAAGATGAAAGAGAAAGACAAGCCTCCATGCACCGTCTAAAAGACTTGCTGATTTTTTTCAAAAACTGTTTCAGAGTAGAACAGGAATTGAAGGTTRGTCATCACAGTGAAAGCCACAGAAAAGGACACAGAACAAGAGCTGCAATGTTAGGATACAAAGCATCTCAGGCGAGATCTACAAAACTTCACAAATGAGATCTGCAACTCAGCATAAGCAATATCCAAAACGCYTGCATGTCAGGAGAAAAATGACAGGTTGGGTCCTCTGGTACAGCAAACAATTTAGTGCCTTTGACTTCAAATAGYGCTGGAGCAATTAACTCCAGCAAAGAACCCAGTCTGATAGACCCATTAGTTTCCATACTAACAAGGCAGAGCACAACTCTCTGCTAATCTGTGACAAACTTAAAATAAGTCCGACTGCTACAGCGCAGGCCGTAGCAGATGAGACAGGCACAGTGCAGCAGTCAGTCGAAGTTCATTTTATGAGAAGCAGCTCTTCATTCACCTGGCAAATCTTCAGCAATACCCTTGCTAATAACTGTTGTTATATGCATCCAATGAATAGTCATTTATGAAAAAGGATGAGTCCTGCCAGACATCTGAGAAACACAAGGGAGGCTTGTTCAGGGAGGCTAAAATTGTGCTTAAGATGTTGACACAAGACTTATCCATACTACTGTAGTGTTAACTAAATCCCACCTGTCCGAGCACCCATTTGTGACTAGTGTAGCAGGTCCCAACACCTCCAAACTCCACACATGAGATTTAAGTGCTGCTTACACCTCAGCGAGGCTCCGTGCTACAGACCCTCTCCAGAAGTCTGGCATCTTTCCTTCTGGCTTGGCCAAAGGAGAATCCTCGACTTAGTGTGCAGCCCAGAAATTACTGGAAGCATGAGCAGCGTTGAGGCTTTTCCCATCCCCCTGGAAAAAAATAAATGTTTTGTAATCGTCCACTTTTGGTAGTGTTGGCTAGAAATATTCTCATGGGCACATTATAGCATTACAGAAGTGTTCTACAAGAGCAGGTGAATTTGCTGAGCTGTTTGACAGCAGCAGGTACATTCTTCAGGGAAGAAAGCCCAGTTTGCTGGCAGGGCACCATCTGCCCAGCAGTAGGTCGGACAGGGCGCTACAGAGCCGTGGCCCTGGGGTCTCTAGGATGCCAGCTAAAGCTGCTCGTCTTAAAGCTTTAGCTTCTCTGCCAAGGAAGGGGAAAMCTTTTGATCATGGGACTTGACTGAAGCCAAGACCGCCCTGAGGCAGCAAGTGGCCAGGAATATGTAAACACTATAGCAGTGTCCAGGCAGCTCAGGGAAGCTAATCCAGCATTTTGKTTTTGGAAAACAGTATATATGAGGCTTTCCATTTTAAATTCCTCATACAGACAGAAGTTCAGTATGACAGGAATGTCRTGATTTTGTTCAAAGGCAGAGGCATTTTTTAAAGCTTAAGAACTGAACTTTCCTACTGAATGTAATTATGCATCTCAATGAGCCATGGTACATAGACACTCAACTATATCATTAGGCATCCTGAGAATCTGTGAGGCTTCAATGTCTCTGTTGGTCTGGACCTAAAATACCTTCCAAAATGCAATCTTATGTTGGAGAAAGCTTTATAGAAAACATAGAAAGCACAGGCTGACATATTATTAAGCTACAGGAGTTCATATATATATATATATATATTCAACTTTGCTGTTTCAATATGTACTCTTACACAAGTAAAAGACAAAATTTTAGGACTGGATCAAAGAGCGAGGATCACACATAATGCAAAGTATTGCCCTTCCCCATTAACTTCCATCTGCCATCTATTGATGATTAATGAAAGACATTTCCTCGTGAGTAGTGCATAGTCTCCAGCGCGGCAGTCCAATGGGTYAGAAGACAGCATGGCCTTAGCTCTTCTCTGCTACCTGCAAAGTAGCTCACATCACGATGAGGAGCAATAAAATAAAGCTATTACCAGCCACAAAGTTGCAGTTGCAGTTTTCTCAGGAGCATCCCTTCCCCCTCTGACTTCTGAGAATTTGTCTGCTGTGTAGTGGCCACCCTGTAGAGAATGTTTACAAGCTTGAGTCTMTGTGGCCGTGGAGTGGGAGAAAGGACATTTATCTTTCTCTATCATTCAGAAATTTTGTAAGTTYACGTGAGTGTTATTTCTCATGAGGATAAAAGTCAAAGACTTGGAAAAAAATTCCTGGGGAAAAGAAAGAGAGAGAGAGAGAGAGGGATTGAGAGAGAGACGTCTCCAAARCCACTGCATAAAATAAATCCATTAAAATTGAACAAGAGGTGTTTAGAATTGCTGAAAATCTTAAAATTAGCTGTGCCTACCCAGGATAGAAAAGGCTTCATTTCAAATACCTGATCTCTTATTCTTCCTTTCACGAATGTGACAACAGCCTCCTTGCTGGACACTGACATTTCAGTTATCTATTATCATCTCCTCAGGAAGATCTCCTACTTTATACAAACAATTAAATATTTACTGCAGACATCAGACTAAGTAGTCCAGAATTTAGGTCACACCCTYGAGAATACAGAAGGCCAAGTGTTTTTTTCTTTCATTTTTTAGTTAAAAAAATCTATCTTGGAACAGAAAAATGTTTCCTGAAAAAAACCACTTGCTCAAATTGGTTCACTTTTTCTTTCAAGAATTTGAATTTGAGTAAATTGTTGCTATTCTGGCAAAAAAAAAAAAAAAAAAGACTTTGCTGCAGATACTCGGGTCACTCCTCTCCCAAGACCTCCATCTCACACCAGTGCATCTCGTGAACACTTGGAGCAACTTGCACTGCCAGAATCTCATTTCCTTGACCCTCTGACAGGCGAATGTAAAAAGTGGAGCCTCCTAAGCCTCCATTCACCTGCACATCATCTTCCCGGCCTTCCTGCTAAGCTCCCTATGTCCCCAGGCAGCAGCTGCCTCCCACACACCAGCCTCCTCGCAGGGAGGCTCACAGGCAGTGGCCAGAAACATTCYAAGAGCTCTGTGTCGAACTCTCCTAATATGAAATATTTCAAATGCTTCCACTGTTCAGGAAATCTCTTATTTCCTGTTTTCTGCTCAAGTTAGGAAGAACTTTTAAAAAATAAAAAGGTCCTGGGGGGTAGACATGCACCTCCTGCACAGAGGTACTTTTAAATTTTATTCCCAGTCCTGAAAACTCTCTCCGTATGAGCRAAAACTAATATTTTGCCATTTTCTAAGTAAAATGAAAATTTTACCCCCTGTAGTTTTCTGTTATAAACAAGACAACAACATTTAGAAAACACTTGCTTACAGCTTGCTTACCTCAAGAAATTGCTTTGGGCTCTCATAGCAGGATCGTGCTTTTGAATCTATAAAGAAAGTTTCTAAAGTTTGCTGCAGAACGTATCACTGCAGTTTTTAAATACATTTTCCTCCATTTTCCATCTCCCACCTTCACTTTTCAAAAGCCCATGAAAAGCCTATGAAGAGTCTACTGAACTCCACTGGCTTTTCAATGGCAGCAACTCCGTCCAAGGAGAAACTGGCGGATAAAACTCAGGAGAGAAAGAGCTGCTGAGCACAGCAAATTCTAGCAGCAACCACACAAGCTGAGCACCCCAAGATCACTGAGCAGGAAGAGCATCTCCACACCACRGCGTGATAAGAGACCTGCAAAGCCTTCTGCTTGTGCAAGAAAAGRGATGGGACTGCCTATGTTGATAATATCTCTTGGAGATACTGATTTTGGATAGAATTTTGAAGACCCATTTGTCACTATGTTTTCACCATTCCAAATGTTGAAAAGCTGCAGTTTTGTTAAAATTATGAAGCATCTTTTTTTGCTTCTCCCGAAAAAGTTGGAGCGTTTTCCTCAGGAACTCTGAGTTCATATATATATATGTATAACACTTGGGCATAAAAAGAGGATTAATCTTCGGTACTGGCATGAGTTTTCTCAAACAGCTGGAGAGCAGAACGTGCAATAACACAAGCAGCTGTTCCTGGCTGATTACGCAGTAGTAGCGCGCGCACCGCGGCGTCTAGTGCGGGTGCTCGGGACGCTGCCGTGTGCCTTTGTTTGAGATCAATGCGGTCTGTGCGCGCAGTGTAAACATGACACGCGCAGAGCACACGTAAAGAGGGGACGTTACATCCAGCAGCATCACTGGATTCCCCTGCGAAAGCAATTTCCGGCAAGAACCTGCCCACAACAACCACAGCACTGTCAACAGGCAGCAATTGTAAACCCAACATGYGGATAATTCATCTCCGTTGTTTAACCTGTGGTTCATTGCCACGGCATTTCCTGCTTGCCTTTTTGAATGTTCACGTCTGCCTGCTGGGGGACTGATCCCTAAGCAAGGGAGAAACTGGGCATCTGTAAAAAGTTGAACACTTTGAGGGTATAAAACTTCCCTTCTGAAATTCCTATTAATTTGGCTACAAAAAAAAATGAAGCAGGACCTGCAACCCTTCCTTCCTCTTGAAGTTTGGAGAAGTCARTTTTGCCAGTAGATTACATGTGAAATATGAACAAAACATTTTCTGTACCTTGATGTGGCACTTGACATGACTGTACCCTGATCCATTGCAAAACAAAAATCACAGTCACAGTAACAGTTAGGCAGCTTTGCTTACTGACATGCTATCATGATGCAGTTATTTGGGGCTCTTTCTTTTTGGCTATTTCATGATGAAAAATCTGCTACTACTATTTCCATACTACTGAAGGCAGCCATCCATTTGTAAGCACAGGGGATCTGAAATAACATTTGTAATGAGGTATTAACTATAGTATAATGAGAAAACACCCATGAACTTTACATAACTGCCCATGATTTATAATGATTGTCTATCAAAGGATGTCAGGGGAGGGAGTGCAAATGAGCCTACACTAACCGAAGTAAAGACAGATAATACAGATAAAAAAGAGGAATCACACTGATAGAGTTGCTAGGGCATTAGAAGAAACACAGCACTTGCAATTTATCAAGTGATTAAGCTCAGATACTAGTCATTAGGGAGGCTCCAGCTTCCTGAAGAACAACACATCRCACTTGCTAGAAGTACAAAGGTATATGTTCCATTAAGAGTAAGTACTATGAATGAAAATACATCTTAAGAATCAAAAAAAGAACAAAAAAGAGAGACAGAGAGAGAGAAACCTCAAGCACCCATGCAAGTGTAAAGGAATTGTCTTTTTTTTTTTTTTTATGTCTATGTACTTAGTGCTGGGCTTTTGATATGCTTGTTCATGTTTTCTAACAAAGTCTTGTTAGGGGCAAAAGTGAACACACTGTGTATAAAAAGCCAAGAATGTATTGTTCAACCAGTGAAGGTTTTAGCATCTAATCAAAAWACAACATCCAGTCATTATTTGTCTAGTTGCAATAATACAAACATACCATGTCTGAATTAACTAAGTGTTATAGAAAAATAATGAAAATAAGTTCACACTATAGTAAATTAGAAATAACCTTGCTAGTGCCTACCCCTTTCTCTGGTCTTTTGCTTTTTTTAGTACTCTTGCAGAACAAGAGTAYTCCTTTTAAGTAAACAGCTCCAAGATCCTGTAAGAAGAAAAGGTGGCGGCTTACAGCATCTCACCAGCAACTCCAATCCATAGAAAAAGCCAGTGTTTGCTCCTAAGTACAACTGTACAAATGATATTAAATCTAAAAGAAGCTAAAATGAGATAAGGCCAAGGAAATCCCAGACAAGTTTTAAGACCCTATGCTGTTCAGTCAATAAAAATCTGCGGTCCTTTACTAGTAAAGGCACAAATAATTTTGTTGGACTAAATGTGTGATTGAGAGCTGCAGATGCTTCTGTACAGCTCAGAAGAGAAAGGTGTGCACACCAAAATCCCTTCTCGCAACAAGAGGTGAAGCTACAGCCTGTTCCTGTGAACCCCAAACGTCATGGATGAGATGACAGGCACCCCAATCTGCTGCCAAAGCTCTGCCCTGAAAAGCTGTTACCACATCAGTACCTAGCATGGATACAGTCACATCCATTTGTCCAGAGCAATATACTACAAAGTTGAGCTTTTTCCCTTTCAGTGCMATATCTACTTGGACAAAAGATCCAAGGATCCAAAAGATCCTTTACTTGGATAAAAGTTACCTGGATAAAAATTACTGGCTGAATGGACTTTTGGCTTGGGTTGGTGAATCTATGTGTAAACATTATAAATATAAGAAATAAAGAAGGATTGAGAGAAAATATCTTGAATACTCTTTCTTTGTTAGTAGAAGAAATAAATAGGAAGTTGCTGAACAAGTGTAGGGGTTTACAGTTAGGATTATACCATCTTTTGAACTTGGCACTTGGATGAATCTCAAAAGAACAAAAAAAAAGAGGGCAAAATGTAGTCATAGGACAGTCATTTAAAGAGAAGACTACAGTAGCCATGTGAATCAGGTATCTGTGACAAAAAGCCAGTGAGCTACTCTGAATGCTATTTGTGTTGGAAGTTGAGCAGTAATTCTAAGGTTAATAAATCTTGAATTTGAATATTCTAGCTACAGATAGGGGTTCTATAAGTTTTATTTATATCAAGATCAACTCTTAACTTCAGGTTTGACTCAATACTTGACATTTTCATATTTTAACCTCTTGAGCATTACTTTTTTCTTCTTTTCTTTTTCTTTTCAAAACTGCTTTATTACCTCAATAACAAGCAAATAAGAAGCAGCCACACAACTTCACCAGAGGAGGAAAAATGGCCAATGCTGCCTGGAGCCTGTAAGACTGGATTCATTGTGCCTCTGATTATGAGGCACCACATGAGCTGAGGGTTTCAGGATTGCAGTTTTAGCCTGGCATCTCAGTATGCATTTACATGACTGGAAGCAGCAAGCAGCATGKCTTGTTCTGCCTTTCTTCTCAAAACAATCTACACAGCCACATTAATATGCTTCTGAGTCCAAGTTGGATGGCTTCTAGCTTGGAGCATGGTCAGAGCAGAAGCATGACTCACTGTATACACAATATCCTCAGATCCACTTCAAGTATCCCAGCCCTAGCTGTCTCTTGGTTTCCACTCTACAGAAAATGAGGATGTATGCCTCCTTACCCCAGGGAGAATTCTGAATTCTCAGAAGCTGTCATAACTAGGTCCAGAAAGAAGGTCTCTAAAATTCTCCACCATTCCTTTTCTGTGTATATATTTAAAAAGCATTATGAAATAGCTTGCACAATTTTCAAGGGTCCTGGAGTGCAGATTTTCACACTAAGCGAAGTGTAATGCACACTTTACTCCAGACTGCTATCTATGCGGAGATGAGGGGTTTTGAGAAGTTACAAGTGTTTAATGAGTGTTGAAGAGCATGAATTTTCGAGTGTATCAACAAGACAAACAGGGAGATAAGATCTGGCAGTGATGAAGTTTCAAAAGCCTTGCTTGGAAGCAATAAGCCTGTCCTATGAGGAACAAGTTTGTTTCCTAAAAGTTGCACAAATTGAGGTCTGGAGAATCAGGTGCCATATGAGAGCAGTCTTCAGTCTAACACTAATAAATAACTTATATTGGTGGAGGCTCAGGAAGATAAAATCTTCCTTTAAAAGAATCATCCAACTAAGCATTTTGTCAAGCTGTTCTTGATAATATGAAAAAGTACTAAAAAAAAGCATGCAAAAATACAGTAACGATACTTACCTCATGGGCAGTTTGTTTTCTTTCATGGATCAAAAACACTTCACAAGACAGGCAGTTTTATTTCCTTCCTCGCAAGGGAAGAAATTAATACCAAAAAAMTAAATGACCAGGTAAGACATTGACCGATATAACACTTAGACCAGAATTCTCTGAGTATCAGTCCATTGCCAAGCCACTAACCAGCACTGTCTCCTACTGTCTCCTGCTGCTTGACCATATATTCTCAGCACGCTAGGATAGCTGCATATATTCTGAATTTAAAATAATAAGCTAGCTCATAGTCTTGCTTTTGGGAGGAGGTATATGCAAGGTATTTGCAAACTGGCAGGTCRTGTCTCCATTACATTCCCTCTCATCCTTATAATCCTTACCTTAAAAATCTTAAGACTTGCCTAATTATAYAAGCATCTTCTGTATTTTTCACAGTTTGTCCTGTCAACTTCCTTGAGGCCTGATACATATCTTGGCAAGAGTTCCTACTTTCCCAAAGGAATCAATGAATACTCTTTCAAAAGGAGCTGCCAATGCACTGGAGATGTTTTTCATAACAATGGGCTATTTTTGTTGTAAATGGACTTTGCCCCTTTATAATAAATTTTATAGAAGAATAGTCTGCACAACTATAAAAAAACCCCTGCAGTATGTCTCATTTCTTTATACAAAAACATTTGCAATAAGTATGCTCCGTACTGGATTAGTTTGTCTGTTCAGTAAATGAATGTAATATATCATTCTAGTAGTGTTTGCATTCAATATCATCTGCATAGAGAAAATATATTAGCATTCAGTTTTGACAACATTTTATGAAAAACTGAGTAACTTGGTACTGCAATCAATGTAATTAGACGTGGCTTAAAAGGACAGTACATTTATTGCCATGCAACAGAAGTTTTGTGAGAACATCAACTAGTGCTTTACATTTCGACATAATTCCTAAATGACAACAGCAGCACTAACTGAAGTTATCAGCTCAGCCATAGCACGTAACTTAAAGGAGACTGATAGGTGATACCTTTTTGTCTTTTTTTCTAAAGAATTGTGCTTTAAGTCTGGATCTTTCCAAAAGTAAACTTAATTAATAAAGTCTCTTGCATATGGCTAACATCACAATAATATTATAATGTGCTGATTTTTACAGGTTCTAGTGGAAATCAAAATGTCTGAGATGACAGGTCTTCAAATTTCTTTTGTAYAGGCAAAGGCAGACAGGATGGAGAAGATGTAAACATCAACCAATATAGATGACATGATTGCTAGCAACCAGAATGAAGCAACAAGCAGCAGATCTAAAGCATCCTTTGTATACATTCTAAAAGAATGAAATACACCTTGCTGCAGAGGATGCCAACAAAGTTAATGTACCATATAATACCCATAGAAGTCCAAAGAGCTGTATTATTTGAGTTGCTTTTCAGTAAGGAAGGGAAAAGCAAAGTTGTTTTTGAATTGATTTAGAACATATGCAAAGAAAGCACACAACGTTCATCCTGACAATTGCTGTGCAGTGCATCATAGACTCAGGTAAGATATAAAAAAAACCACTTAAAAGGCCGTTTTTTTCCCATTAAATGTATTTCTCTAGTCCTGATAAACAGCCAGCATTTAGTCAGCTGTGTATGTGCTTTGCATAGCTAACAATGTGCATACTTAAAATAATGACTTTTTGCTCAACATCACTTGTGATTAAACCTTTGCTACCATCAGCCCTGGGTGTGACCCTGAACTCCTGACTTATGAAAATCCATCCAGGGTCACTTAACAATTCCACTGCTCATCCAAGCCTCAGGCTAGACCYCCTTTTGATTTTGTGCAGAATACATGGAAGAAGTGTTAAAAAAGCCTTCAAGCAGCTACATGTTAGGTTAAGAATGAGACACRTTCCCTAATTTCCGAGAGCAGCATTCCTTAAAGGGGAGAAATAGKTGTGGGATAAGTTACTATCCTCTCTATGCCAGGGCGTAGCTGTGCAGAACTCAGAGATTATTCAGTGTAGGTGCTTCTCTTGTGCTTTATAGCTTCTGTTGCAGACACTCTGGCCCTTCCCCATAAATCCAGCCAATCACTGTGGGACCCAGCACTTAAGAATTGCAAACCATTTGCTCTCCAGTTACCAAATTCCATTAATAAGTCTTTTTTTTTTTTCCCCACAGTAAAACAGCTTCTCCAGAGCCCGTGATAAGTAGCTTTCCAAAAGATATGTAGCCTTTTCCACCATTTCCTAGGCCTCTCTTTGTGACACAATGGCCATGGTTGGCTTAGCAATGCACCTGCAGTCTCTGCTTCTCCTACCCTAAAGAAACCTGTGTATCTAAAGAACAGCTMCCTCCTTCTCCCCACCTTAAAAGGCACAAGAAATAAAATAACCACAGTAGTCAGAACCCATCCTTCCACTGTGTCCTACTCAGCAAAGACAACTTTTCAACAGGTTTTATCAGCCTCCAAAGCTAAAGGGCAAGTAGTCTCCCCTCCTTTACCTGGCAGAGCGTCTTGCAAGCTTGGTGAGGTCTCCACCAGCCTAAGCCTTCTAGCTGGGTTTTGGTACAGTCTTGTCACCTGATGCAATCTAACCTTGCCAGCAACCAACATTATAGCCACAGTGTTTTCAACATCACCTCTCCAAGGTAACAGCGACAACAGGATTTCCTTGCTGTCAGTCTCCTGCCCAAGCTGGTCTGTCTGAGCTAGGCAGAAATTTGCCTCAGGTTCTCTTTGCCTTTGTCAGACTCAACCCTCTCCTGTGTTTCCTCTGATAGCCAAATTTCTTTAGAAAACAGAACACATTTGTATTTTCTTATCTTTTTTTTTTTTCCAAACATATTTCCTTATCTTTTGGGTTTGATTTTTTTTATTTTTATTTTTTATTATAATCTGCAATTTTAGGAATGATGATTCTACCCTGTATGACAAAACCTTAAGTATTATATTTCTTTTTTTATTGAACAATGAAAAAAAAGTTAAAAAAAAAGTTTTTTCTTAAAAAAGGTAACAGCCAGCAAGGGTATTTTTGCAAGGGCCATGCACCTTGTAGTCGGGTTTCGCTTCTCATCTGATTTCAAGAACAAATACTTAGATGATAAAAACAAGTATAGGTAAAATACACTAGTCCTGACTTATCTGCCTTCTCCAGAACTGTTGAGCAATTACAATGCAAAAACTAAATATCTTTGTGAAATGCTTCACTAAATTAATCAAGGATTCCACTTCCGAAAGTTCCATGATCAGCAATAGTTAATGTTGTACCGAAACAAGACTGGTTTCATCAGTCCACAATGGGAAGTTTGTTTCCATATTCTGATAGTGATATCTGGCTGGAGCAAATCCTAAACACACTAAAAGCAGTAGAAGAGTTTCCTTTGATTTCATCAGCCTTCAAGAAGGACCACTGCTGCTCACAAAAGCATGTGCTCTCTGCATGCTACGTGTCCGTAAGGTGCCTAATCAACTAACTAACTGCAGCTTAAACTAGTGGCTGGAATCCTGAAGAACAGTTTTCCCTCCAATGCACAAAAACCATACATTGAATGGATGGACTGTTACTGCTTAACTATTTAAATGGCAGGTTATGGAACAGCTTGCAGTTAAGCACGAATCAATTCTTAGAGATTTACATTTACCAGACTGCAGCTCTGTAACAGTTTCAATGTAATTGTGTCAAATCATTATGCTCTTAATGTATGGACATATATTGATCTTTTTCATTACCAGGCATAGAGAAAACTGATGACATTCCTCTTTTTTTTCTTTTTTTTTTAGAGAGAGAGAAAAATATATATATATAGGATTATCTGTTGGATGGCATTTTTATTTTACAATGTGCACTGGCTGAATAAATGACCCCAAATAACTGGGAACATTGTGCTGTTATAAGTGTTATCTATTGAATAAAAACAAAAAAAATATGAATACCACAGCACATAAGAGGCTATTTTCAGAAATATATGTACAATAGAGGTTAAAAGGACCATAAGGCAGGTGTATACACAAAAATACATGCAGAACTGTAGTCAGTTTATGCAGGTGATCATTATGATTGCAGATGCAAATGGCAAGTCAGATGTTTAACTGTTTACTTGCCCATATAATATTGATTTCCCAAGCAACAATATTATATATATGTAAATTGAGAAGTAATCTGATTATTAGTGTTATACTCACTTTGCACAGGGGTAAATAACTGCCAACAATGAAACCAAATTTAAAATCATGACTGAAAGTTGAATGGCATTAATTATTGGTGACACTGCAGCTCATTATATTGTAAAATCTCCTCCTGATTAGATGCACATTTTAAAGGAGACATGACTAGAAGAAAAAGTAAGAAGACTGCAACAAGCAATATTTAAAGGGTTCTGTAAAGAAGATAAATGTCCATTACTGTGGTCTAGAATCTCTCAAATGGAAAACCTCTTCTGGGATATAAACGGCTTCCATTACATTGATTATTTTTCTGTCAAAGACATGCACACTGATGTACATCCTCTCTGTTTCAGTAAGAAACTGCTCGTGAGACAGCAATAATTCACAGTGAAGACAACAGAGGCAGGGATGCCTCTTACAGTTTGGACATATATTTTTCAGTCAAATTTACTCTGCATATTGAGCTACACAAAATTTCACGCTTTAACCAACACAAACCCCAGTTCCTGGGCTACTGCAGACTGTAAAGATTCCAGACAAATATTCATCTCCAGAGCTTCCACACATTTCCTGAATCACTCCACATGTCTTTCCCCTGAAAGCTTCTTTATAGCCCTACTCCAAATACTATTCTTGGCTCTTTGTCTCTCACTGTGCTAATCTTAGCTTTAAAATGTACCCTGCAACTTAAACCAGGAATTGGGGCTGTAGCTTGGCCATTAGCCCCAGATTTTATCCACGACAAGGAAAAAAGTCCTAAAGAGAGATGCCTGAAGCCCACTGCTTGCTTTGGAAGCCCCTTCCCAGCCTCCTTTCAATTGCAGCTCCAGGATTTTTCAGTCTCCCAACAATAAATATAATAGTGACCCTAATTGCCTTTCTAGAGTTGCAATACTCAAAGCCTAGAACAACAGATCAAGAAGGTGTCGATATCGGTGTCAAATTTGAACTGAGAAAACCAAGTTCTTTCTGAGAATGTTTTTATCTGGGCCATGGTTGGAAGATCTGGCTAAAGCTCTGCCAAGGACTAAGGACAGGGCTAGGGTCAGTTGCTGGGGAAGCAAAAAGCTGAGAACTGCACTTGGGGCTGGGAAATGGCTACCAGAGGAAGCTTGAGGCTGAAGAAAAATTCCTCTGAGAATTCCTTTTGCTGAGGCTCATGTTCAGTGCTGCATCAGAACTAGGGGCAGGGCTGAGAGAGCCAGAAAGGCTACAGCTGCACCTGGATTGCATCTCAACGGGACTTTCCAGAAAAGCAGTGGGGGCTGCAACACAATTTACTCCTGAGATCTTCATTGTCTTGGCTGCTGGTTGGGGCTTTTGCCAAGGCCCATTCCTGTTCAGCCCCAGCAAAGCATTAGGGTTGGCAGAGACGAAGCCGAGAAGTGATGAGCTGCCGGTGGGGCCCTTTTGCCAAAGGTCATGTTCAGTCTGCCTCAGGTTCAAGATTAGGCTGCGTTCATTTAGATGCCTTTAAAGGTGTGATGGTCTTTTAGCATCGCTGCTTGTACATGCACTATAACGTAGAATCACATGCAATTCCTCTAGAGGAAGAGACCTCCAGAGATCATCCAGTCCAACCGCCCTGCTCCAGCAGGGACATGGAAGGCCTCTTTGGCAGAAACAGCTCTGGATTCCTTGCAGGGTGGTACAGGTAAGTGGCATCTGGACCACTGACAGGCGATAAACTTTGTCAAGTTTTTCATGCAGAATTAACTAATACTGAAGGGCACGACATGATAAGCAGCAATACATATCTATAGCCCTGTTAATACAAATATGGGCATCCATAACTATTACTACAAGGAGACATGAAATAGTGATAAGTTATATAGGAAATATTTTTTTTTTTGTTTATATAGAATTAGTAGGAAAGTCAACACCTCAACAGTCCTGATGAAATTAAGTTCCTACTTACATTTGTCAGATTCAGATTCAGTCATTCGTTCTCTGCTAAGAGTGTTTCTTTTCAGGATTTTGGCATACTGATGCTTTAAGTTTCTCTATATCTAAATTAATTCATCAAGTGAAAAACATTTCTGTTGTTACAGCAGTCTTGAAAAATTGTGGCTAGGGAATCAGGGAAAATAAAAGTATTGAATTATTGAACAGGTAAAGTAGTATACAGCATCTGTTAAAGGTATTGGAAAGTATATAGAAATAATTATATTTCTATTTAGTAGTGACTTTTTGACCTAAATATCCAAAGGTACTAATTTTGAAATGTGAAATGGAATGTGAAACACTGCATTTTTAAAAAGGACATAAGGCACTGAAAGATTTATAATGCCGTATAATAGCATAATAGCATGCAGTATTCTGCTTATCTTAAAATCGTAGCTGGCATTTTCTGTGATCCAGTGTCCCACACCATAGAGAAAAGGTAACAACAAGACAAAAACAGGAAGCTTCACTAAAAAATCCTGAATGCTATTTTCTTCTCAAGAAAAGAAATTAAAAAAGGACAATTTTAAGTTGATTCTATTATGGAAGGCAAACAAATTTCAAAATCAAATGTGTTGCTATTAAGCATCACTGCTATTCCTTAGTCACTTCACATGTACAGTGTTAGGGTTAGCTACAGAACTATTTTGGGTTTAGCAGGCGGTCTGGAGAGGAAATACCCTTTCCTATTGCTTTAATCCAGAGCACCTTTCAGTTTATAAAATTAATGTATTGCTTGCCAACATGCACTTAAATTCAAATATTTGTGCCACCATATTTTGCTGTGTGTCACTTAGCACTCTTGTCCAGTTTTAACAGAATCCTTGATGAAGCTGATGTGCATATTTTTATCCCACACATGCAAATTCACCATGAGAATGAATGCCTTCAAGCAAACAGAATGCCACATGCAACATTACAAATTTAGATATACTGGAAAAACTAGTGGGATCAAAATTGAAGAGATAATGAGTTCAACAAATCTCTGCCTGAAACTCAAGCTTCTACGAAACTTCATTATTTTGTGAAAATTAGAAGGAAGTATCAAAAAAAAAAAAAACAGAGGAAACATAAAGCACTATTCAGCCATTAACATCTTAACATGCAGAATTATATTGTTTGTGTTGCACCTTTGCCTATTTGAAAAGTCAGATCTAATATGCAACCCACTCCCTTTTCAAGTTTGTTGAGGATCAATGTTTCTTATTTTTTCTCATTTTTTTTTTCTCATTGCTTATGTCCCAGGAAGTATTAGCCTCCAGTGTCCCAGATGAATCTTATTCTAGGAAGAGGGATACTTCATACTTACTTCTTTTAATTTATTCCCTAGATATTTCATTAAAATGCTCCAGGTTCCCAAAGCATTAATAGAGGTTTAAGTAAGACTAGTCTCCTTGGACTGATGTCTCACGTCTCAGCCATTCACCCTTTTCTCCCAGTTTGATATGTATTGTAAATGTACCTTTCATACACACTACCTCAAGACCATTTAGAATTGCTCTGGCTCTATTTCTGTATAAATCTACTTGAAATATCTTTCCGCTAGTGCAGTGAAAACCACAGAAAGAAAGAAAAATCCAAATTGTTCTCCATCTTTGGTAACTCAGCAGAACTTACTGAAATTGACAGATGAGGCCATTTCCAACACAGGGTGATTTTATATACACCAAATTGTCACTTTTGATACAAGAAGCCAAGACTGATGCTATTTCATGTCTCCCTCCTGTCTTCATGCTCCCTTCTCTCCCATCCTACTGACTTTTAAGCAACTCCTGATGGGTTTGATTACAAGACAATGATCCCATGTGGGAAAGGAGCAGCAGGAAGCCACATTCTCCTTTTGACTTCTATCCCAGGAAGGGAATGAATCTGAAGGGAGATCCAGTTTGACGCTGCACAGCCTGTTGCACAGCCAGCCCAGCACTTCAGCAGAGGGTGCTAAGCCTCCCAGGGCCAAGGAAGAAGCTGCACGTCCCAAGCCACAGCTGCCAACTGCAGTGTGACCAGGTCTAACACAGAAGTCATGTTCCAGCAAGAGTGCTGCATTTGGGGCACAGCGAGTAGGAGATACTCATAATGCATTAATGGGCGTGTGTATAAGAAAAATCACAAGCACATCCTATCTTCGCAGGCTCAAAATGATGTACCTCAACATAATCTGCTACAGTGATTTAGTACCAACTCTGTTAAAAATGCCACAATGTGTTTGTACTCTGAATTTTTCTCACTTCAATGTCCAACCATTTGTTTTGTCTGCTAGATTAAAGAAGCATCTGCTATCAGACTTTCCTTTCTCCTGTAGATACTTTTAGAGAAAATCAACTCTTGAGCTCCTTGTTTCTAAGTCAAATAGAGTAAATCAAATAGGACCACTTACTTGTGGTAAGCAGGATAATTCAGACTGTGACTGATCTATGCAGCTCCTTTCACCCTTTCAGATTTGCAAAGCTCCTCTAAAAGGTGCAAATAAAAAGTGTGAGGACAATATTCCATTTTTTAGGGGTGGTAGGAAATGTTGTGAAAGAATGAGCTTTTTGGAGAAGGCCAGTTTGCTGCAATCAAACAACTGAGGTAACACATCATTTGTGTCAAATTCTTCACTCAAATTGGCTATTTTTCCCTCAGCTCACTATTTTGTTACAGCTGCTGCTGCTGCAGAATTGCAGCCTGTGGGTTCCTGGTGATCCTAACTCCAACCCTTACAATTTCTTAATGTCTAAACGAATTGTAGCCTCAGATTCAGTCAACACTTTCTGCTCAGTGATAAACAGGACAGTTCTGTCTCTTACTGGTCCCCAGCAGGACTTACTCCAGCTCCAAAAGTTTTTATGGGGTGTAGGACTTGCTTTATTAACCTGAATGATTAGGTTTACCATTCTTGTAGTTTTCTACTTATTTCTGAAATTAAAGTAAATATACTTTGTGATTTAAATGTCTACTGGATTGAACTCTTTGATATTTATTCCACATCTTGCTGTGATCTCAGCTCCTATCAAAACAGTAGGAGTTAAGAGTAGTTAGCACTTGAAGACAGCTCTTAAAATCAACCCCTTAGGGATGCACCATCTTACTCTGTTACAGTATTTGTGTGAACAGTGATGCAACTAATAATTAACGTAATCAGAGAAATATTCAGACTGGAAGGGACCTCAGGAGGTGTCCAGGACCTTGCTCAAAGCAGGGTCAGCCACAAAATCAGATCATGATATCAAATCAGACCATATCTCTGATACTAAATCAGCTCTGATAAGTGGTTAATAGTTTGTAGTTTCTTGTAGTCTTTTCCAGAATTCTTTACAAGCCAACAGTGTTTAGGGTGGTTTTATAACCAGAGCCTAGATTGAGAAAAATTCAACTACACATAGTCTTAATATCTAAGTATTATCTGAATTTAATAAAAAGCAAAACAAAACAAACAAAACAACAACAAAAATCAGGGCACAAATTGTTTTTTCCTTATCCTGCCTGACTTGCACATGATTTTCTATGAAGATCTGTTGAAATATAAAATCAAGGTAACCTAATGTATAAAAAGTGATAAGCAAAGAGAAAGAAATTATACATGGAAAAGCTAAGTCCCTTCAAATGTGAAACTTTCTGCATTTCAGTACCTTCCATCTCTCCTCTGCTCTCCTTCTCCCCAATTTAAAGAGAATTTTCTAGGGTAAAATGAACAAGAAAAAAAGCCTAAAGAAATATTAATACGTTTCTCTCTAAAGTAAGATCTTTCTTGATCTCACCACTTTGAGTTCACTGTTAACTCTCATGTGATCCAGTTCACTACCCTCTCCTGATACTTCTGTTTCAGGAGAGAGTTCCACCATTGATGGAAGTTACCATGAGTTGCAGTAGCACAGTCAAATCTAGGGTTACATCCCTGGTAATATGCATTCACTAGCAGTGAGACCAGTGGGCCCATATTCCTGCTATTAAACCCACCTAACCTTCAGAGCTGGGCAATGATATTCTCACTAACTTCTCATCATGATTTATGGTCTGGGCTAAGACCCGAAAAGTTCTTGGCAATGTGAGAGGATAAAAGTTGATCTGGGCCAAAAGCTTGCCAAGAAATGGTCTAGCAAAACTGCAGCACATACATTTAAGTTGTGTTCCTGGGATCATTCCCTGTCACTGTTTCACAGTAAGAACCTAAATAAGTAAGAGGAGAAACTGAGAGAAGTTGATTTGTTCAGCCTTAAGAAGAGAAGGCTAAATGAACTGCCTACAGCTACCTAGTACGACAATACAGAAAGGATGGAGCAAAATTCTACTTTAAGATATTCTGTGGTAGGACAAGAAGCAGAGGAAACATGCTGGAACACAGAAAATATTTACGTATAAGGAAGAAATGTTCCATCATGAGTTTGGTAACGTACCAGATCAGGTTACTCAAGAGGATATGAAACAACTGTCCAGCTATTTCCAAATCTTATTTAGAAACAGCTGCTTTAAAAGTTCATTCCTTTCCCTGCTTACACTCACACAGATTTGGGATACATGTTTTTGTTTGCTGGCTAGTTTGTTCCATGTGATATCATCCAAAATAAGGGATGGATTCTTTATAATCAATTCAGAAAATTGCCCTCACTCTAGCAAAAAAATAGCCCCAACAAGTACAATTTTCTAAGAACAAGAGTCTCAGAATGAACCCCATTGTATTTTTTTTTTCTCGTTCTGATTTGAGATCATTCCTTTTAGGAAACTCTTTTGTTCTTCATCTGTGAAGCTGGCATGAAATCAGAATTTGATCTTTGGGCAGTGGAGCCAGATAAATACTAGCTTTTCACGACCATTCTTTAAAAATGTTTTTAATGTGCCAGTACTAAGATTACACCCCATTTGCAAATATTGCAGCAATTATGCAGTACTTCAGTGTCAATACACGGAGCAGAGCCCCTCCCTCAGGGCTATGCTCTATGCCACTTATTTGTACATTTTTCATTATCTTTTTTTTTTTAATTGCAAACCTGGCCCTGACAGCCAGTCATCCGGCAGGTAGACAACATGCTGCTCCCGCACACAAAAAAAGGTCAGGAGAAGAATTTTTAATGAGCTGCTCCAGAAGTGCTTACTATCTCAATTTCTCTCCCAAAGTGCTACCGTGGATAGTTTGAGTGCGTTTAACTACCTGCTTTTCTACTTGGGAGTGAACTTTCACCAAGCACAAGCATCTCTCCAGCGGTGCTAAACAGCCTTGCCATTCATTTCTTTGCATTCTTTATTCATTCAGATCCACACAACAGAATTTTTGTCTCCAGTTTGGAACACGGTTTAACTGAAAAGGCTTTGTTCACATGACTCTATACACATCTGTTCAAGCTTTTCTAATTCCCAGTCACTATCTATTAGAAATTCTATGTACACTCTATGGAAAGTTTACTGTAAGTTTACCTTAATCAATCAGAAAAACTTCCTTCCCATCAGATGAATTCAACACCATATAAAGGGGGCAACATAAATTACAATTTAATTAAATCTCAGTTAAGGCTGAAGGAACAGAATTGAACAAGGATGTAAGTTGTGCTCAGGCCTCAGTGCACAAATGTTTGCCACCCATTACGAAAATTTGTCTTATTCTTGTTATGATATTTACCTGTTAGGAGGCAGATCTAGGTCATATATTTCCAAGAAGAGGATTGCTAATGACACAGAGTGAAATCTAGTTTCTTATGGAATTTTATACATCACCACTAGAAAACCCATTACTCTCTCAATGCTTCAGGACCTCGATGAATCCTCTTGATAGGAGTACTCATCAAAATGAGTTAAGTTAGTTCTAATATGCCAAATAACTTTTTGGTTTTGTTGATTTTTTTTTCCCTATCTGCTCATGGTAGCAGATGTGCTATTTCTGAGAAAGACAGAAATGTCTTTACTGAGGTCAACTCTCCTTTCCTCCATAACTTTTGGGTGCTTCAGAGAGAAAGATCGGCTTATTTCTCTTTTACTGCGTTATTCTACTGCTAGTTATTTTATCTCAGGGCACTGGAGAATGGTACCTCAGGAAGCTAAAAAGATCTCTGCATCTAGTTCTGCCAAGGGAAACAAATATAACCAGACAGGTATCTTTTTAACACACAACAGTATTGGATTGTCTTGTGATTTCTAATGCAGTTACACAATGGGCCAGTAAGAGGGGCAGGTKCCATTCTGCTATGCAAGCTGGGAACTGAAATACAGTTGAATTTTATTTTTCAGTGTTGAAGTACTGAGATGGAAAAAAAGTCATCAAAAATAAATGTTCTGCCACTGAACTCTTCTACTATTGCCCTGAAATTGTCTACATTGCTASTAAACTTATATAATATCTCATGAAATAGGAACCATCAGGTCTCAAGACCATCATGCCTGCTGAGCTGTCCTGGACGACATTTAATATCTTCATCCTAAGATATCACACATCCTAGATATCACACAATTCTCACTTGGTTCCTGCTACCTTAGGTACAAAGAAATGGAGTAAAGATCTCAAACTGAGGTCTGTGTGCTGCATGATAGAGCAGAAAGAGAGTGAAAGAGGGCCTTATGCCTAGGGCACRTTAAACATTTGGCACAAAATTGTTATATACCTAGATAGATCTATATGACAGGTATATTTGCCCATGCTACCATAGCAAAATCTATTGGTGCAAGAAATCCATTATCGAGCCTCTTACAGTGACTGCCCCAGGCTGATATTTCAGAGGAAACGATTAGGAAAGCAAACACATAGAAAGGACACTCAGTCCCTGTGTGAAATCTGGCCAACTGTACAACACCATAATACACAGGAAAATAAAGTATTGAAAACACAACGACCAGGTGAGTGTCAGAAAGAAGTGAGGATGATCTCTGTTGATTTCCTTTTCCTCACTGAGACTGAGACTTATCAAATTTCCTGCCTACCTCTCCTTCTATCCAGGAGGATTCTTTTTAAATCTCTTCTTTTTTTCTTTTCTTTTCTTTTCTTTTCTTTTCTTTTCTTTTCTTTTCTTTTCTTTTCTTTTCTTTTCTTTTCTTTTC
>PTEX01000005.1:8435939-8583185 GCA_003342815.1 Eudromia elegans | reverse complement strand
TTCTTTTCTTTTCTTTTCTTTTCTTTTCTTTTCTTTTCTTTTCTTTTCTTTTCTTTTCTTTTCTTTTCTTTTCTTTTCTTTTCTTTTCTTTTCATTTTTTAAGGCCAGTTCAAGTGAATGAAATTTGAGTTTGCAATTACCATTAGATATCAAATTCTTTTTCTTTCCAGTAACCACTCTGATCATCTCTGTGGCTATCATCCCTACTTGGTGGCTCAGCTGGCATAGATGTTGCTATGGTAGCTGATACTATTTTCTTGAGTGCATATGACTTCCCCAGGATTTTTCACAGATATTTCCCAAACTCTTAGATAAGCAAAACATAAAACCATTTCGTGAGTGCTAAAAATAAAGTATACCTTAGTCTGCCCAAGTTGCAGTTGATGCGTTGGCTAAGTGTGATACGCACCACTTAGACTCATTAGCTAACTCAGCACAGTGCAGATTGCAAAAGATCTCTGTTTCTCTGTGGAGGTGTTCCCACACGTCCAAGGAAAAAGAGTCTGACAGACAATCCAGCCTGTGTGGCACCTTGAAATTCTTCCAATGAAATGAAATTCTCCTCTGAATGAAGCACTTAACAGAAAAAGAAAAAGGCATCAAAAATAAATGTTAATTTATTTGCTATATTTGAAGATAATGCTAATTCAAAGTCACTCCAGAACAGAAAAAAAAAAAAAAAGAAATGAGGAGTCCAGACTTAGGGTGTATTTTCATTGGTTTCTAATGCACATGGTATTGAATGGACGAATTCGAAGCATTCAAAACATATAAAAATATTGCGTATTACACATCATCTGTGTATCAAGGGTCTCCCTTTTCTGCCTCAGTAAAACACAGAAAATTCTAGACTACTGTCAGGGATATGACAACGGGATCTCAAATACAAAAACACACATAAAGCCCAGCAAAGCCCTACAAGATGATGATGATGATCCAGTTATTTCTTTTTTTTTTTTTTTTTTAAATTGGGTTTAATTTTTAAGGATTTTCACATGTTTCATCCATTAAGTACTGCACTAGTTAAAAGACAGGACCAGAAAGTCCATTTCTTTTAAAGTAGCAACAATGACTTTCTATAACATAGTTTTGACCTGATCTCATTTTTTATAGCCTATTTGCTATTTCTCAAGTATTATTCATTGCCCATTATTATACTAATAAACTTTATTATCTTTTATAAAGCCACCAATGGTGACATGCCTGAACGGCCCTCACAAAAAAAAGAAAAAAAAAGTCATAATGACAGAACAAGGTAAACCTAATAAACCATTCTTTGTTCTTGGAGTGTATTTGTGATAATGGGCCATTACCTTTTATTTATTATTCACATAAATGTATGATGGGATTTGCACCTTCTATCTCATCTTCCAGAGACCATCCACAATTTTTTTGTGCTAAGTGTGCTTTGCATCTTTGATCTCTTTAGTGGGAAGATAAAGAATGCATTTTTAAAATGAATTTATTCAATAYTAGTCATACCATTCCTTTTATATTCTCAGATAAGTTTACGCATGTACACTTACCCACACGTTAAACTACTTTTCCCAGTTTCACATGGAGATAATTTTACCAGCTTAAGCCAGTTAGACATGTCATGAAGACACAAAGTTTTCAAAGCTGAAAAGGGCACCACTTGCCCCTTTGAAAATACTGCTGAAGTTTAAAGGGAGGGTCCCCTACTGAGAAGCCTGATCTTGGAAATCAATATTAGGCCCTGTATCCACCAGCACAAGCAAAAAAGATCGCAAAATTAAATGCTGATAATAAGCATTCATGGTGTATGCAGTTCCTACATCATAATGTTAAATACTATCCTGATGCATGACTATATATAATGTTTTATTTGCTATACATAATAATTTATGGCCTTCATTATAGATGCTATTTCTGTAGTTTCAGAAGAACAGAGAATCTCTTCATCATGCAACTTTTAAAAATGCTAATTTTAATTGTGATCCTTTTCTACTCAGATCTGATGTCTGTTGATATCTCTGTATGAGGAAGTTAAGTCAAAAAGATATTAAATCCTGGACTTTTTGAAGTCTCTATCCAAACCACAAAATTTTCCCTCAACTACTGGCAAAAAGAAGAAAAAAAAAAAAGAGAGAGAGAAAAAAGAAAAAGAAAAAGGGCAAATAAATACCCTAGACAGACATCCAGCTCAAAAGAGACTTCATATTTCATAAAGCGCTCTCTCTCAGTGGTACATAACTCACAAAGCAGAATTTTTATCCAGACCTAAGCCAAACCTATAAAAACACCTGGGAAAACAGTCAGGGCTATCAGACTAGAAAATATGCTTAGGCTATTCCTCTGAAAACCATGAGATCTTCTGCAACTGCAGAAGACTCCGGGAGTCATCACAAATGCAATGAAACTGAGCTCCGGGGTATACATAATCACATTTACCTTGACCTCTCTTTCTCCTACAACTCCTCATGGCTTCCCTGTCAAAGTAGTGGTGCAGCCTGAGCTTATAAACAAGGAAGTAACGGCTCAAAGCAGCTCTGTGTGAGGTACATTCTCCCTTAGGGCTCATTGCTAACAGTTTGATTTTGCTGACACCAATGCCTGCCCATCACTTCCATCAGCTGTCACACTGAAAACCAGCGTTAAGGAGGGATCCGTCACATCCTGGTCTGAACCAACGTTCTTTCTAGCGAGATCTTGTACAGCACAGGCTCAATGCTAAGCACCCCTGATGTAAATTTAAGTTGAACAGTTATCAGATGCAAGACAACCATTCCCTGCAGCCGGAATACTGACGCAAGAAGGGCGCTCAGACCATAGCTTTGTGCAGTACAGTGTGTATCAATCAGCTGAATAACACATTGAAAATTATTCCTGACCTAATCTTCAAAACATCTTGCAGCTTCAGACTGATTTTTTTCCTTGAAAAGTACATTTCTTTGGCTAAGATGGAATCTGTTAGCTGAAAAGTACAGGGAGGGAGTTATGATGCTCCGGTGGTACTTTTTCACCTGTGTTAGCTCCACATGGACTTGTACTCTCTTTTAGGGGTAGCAAGGGAAAATGACTCATTGTGGAATGGACTTCTGGGGAACATTGGACCAAACATGTGTTTTTTTAAAAAGTATTTCTGACTCATGGTACTGCAGACAGAAGGCAATATATTGGCTATCGGATCATATAGTATGGCACATCTCATAGAACCTGTTCCATTCTCTCTTTGGTGCTGGTTGTGCCATAGAATGTGTTTTGGAATATCATATTATTTTATAGGCCTTGGAATGACAAAGAATGAGCTCTATACTCTGATAAACTGTTCCAACACTTAAAACCATACCCCCAGACACATACGTCATGGTTAAATTCTCCCCTAAACCGGAGGTAACATAAACTGAGTACTTTAGTCTCTCACTATTATCTTCCTTTAAGATCCAAATCAGTGTTCCTCTTAATTCTTGTAAGATATTCTTCCAAAAGTTAAGTACTCTCTAACAGAATCATAGAAAAACATAAATAGGCTCGTTATTACAGAAAAAAATACTGTTTTTAAATGATTCAGACTAGTAAGGACAGAAAGAGCCTCTCATTGATCACTGCAGGGCAACACCAAGTAGCAATGAGATCGATATTCTTTGAAATGTGGTACCATTTCTCATTCAATTCTAATTACAGGTAAACAGCAGGGAATAGATAACTACTTTGCTATTTTTTGTCAGCAACTTTCTTACCCAAATGTTGGTACAGTGTCATAATTTGCACGTTAATAATTTAGGTTCCTATTGTTAAGATAGTTCTGCAGATTTCCAGAAAAGGCAGCAGACTGGTGGAGTGCTCAGATATGCCCTATGTCCTTGTCAGAGGCCAAAGGATCTGCCCAAACTTACTAATAAAACCAGTGATTTCAAGACATAAGGTTCAGCATTTGTAAATTATCTCACAGTCATTCCCCACTAATCCCAGTCAATCTTAATTGTAACACAAAATAAAAAAAAGAATCAGTTAAGCAATTTACCAAATCTACAAGTTCAGGGCAGGGCTACTGTTGACTACCTTCATAACTCATCACAGGCCATTATAACACAACTTTATTATGTTTTCTTTTGAAAAAACTTCACAATAGTTAAGTTTTAGTTTCTCAGTTGATGGTCTCATTCTGAATCACTCTCTAGAGTAACTGACGGAGTGCTCTGCACAGCTCACACTACTAGGCTGGGGGCCACTGGCAGAAATGCTACTAGAATCACAGAGCTGTTCAGGTTAGGAGGGAGCATGGAACCCCCTACTCCAGTTAGGTCATGAAAATCTCCAAGGTTTACCTTTCTGGACATTTTTTTTCTGGTGCTTAAATACTTTTATGCGGATATTTTTGTTGTTGATTTCTTAATATTCAGCTTGAACCTCCTCTGTATATGTATGTGTATATGGCCACTTTCTCTGCTTGCCCCGCTGTGCACTCCATAAATAACCTGTCTCTGTCTTCTCACTAACCTCCTGGGCAGCAGCCCAGCCTTGGAGGATGTCAACCACGCCCTCTGGCTTGGTATTATCTGCAGTTTTGATAAGACCATCTTCCCAGGTTACTCAAAAAGATATTAAACAATAGGGAGATGTTACTTTTAAACATTCATATCTAGAATATAAATCATTACTCTTTCAAGCCAATGATTCATCCAGTTCTTTCCCCGTTAATTCCTTGCATCCTTTAATTTTCCAGAATGCCAACTATGGTCAGACTTTACAATTTTTAACTCAAGGGGAAACTGTAATGCTGTCAATGGGGAGTTTACTTCTTTGAAAGGACCATGTGTTGCAAAGCTGTTCTATTTTATGAGGTAAATTGAATGTGTCCCTGGCTGCCTCAAGGACTAAGCATGAAAATGGCCTTACAAAGACCTAAGATCCAAATAAACGCTTATGAGAATTAAGGTTTCATGATTCTTCATCAGTTTATCACTAGGGAATATTTTCCCTGTTATTTTGTTGACTGCAGTGTTCAAAGATCTGAATCAATGAAGGGATATTCAGAGTAAAGACAGATTTGGAGGACCAGTCTCCAGAAATATAAAGAATAGCTTGCACCTCAGTCAGTAGGACTTTAAAAAAAAAAAAGTTTTCAGTGAGCCACCCCTACCTCAGGTCCTTTCCAGAACATCTGACGTCTGGTTTATCCAGGTATGTGCTGCTGGGAGATAATACTTTCAGGAAACAGTTCAGGAAGAAGCACTCAGCAAAGCTAAGTTTTCTTTCTATGACACACTGTTTGACCTTAGGAAGCTTTCCAATATTTTTGGTGGCTACTGCAACCAAACCCATTGCTACTGCAGATGTAAGAGCTGCACAAAGAAAAGTTGGCCAGGCAGTCTCAGGAACAGTGTGAACTCCAGCACGTGTCCTACATGCAGCCAAGCGGAGAGATCTTCCCCTCTGAGGGGGAATATTTTTCACTTGGCTACAAGTGAATTCTGTCACAAAGTCCAGGCAGGTGAAACAACTGCTTTAATAATGTAGTACACCTGCATGCTTCTGTCAGCAAGATGCAAAAAGTCAGGTGAATTATTTCTGGAACGTGTAAACAGAATGTGGCAAAGGCCGTGGAATGCCAAGATGTAAGATGGAAGGCTGGGGGTTTTTTTAAATCATTACTTTTAATAGTTAGAAAAATAAACAGAAAATAGAATGGACTTTTCCTGATTGGTACATTGTTAGACTGGAGTGATAGTATCAAACAGCTACTCAGGGCTGCTTCCCATGCACACTGTGCTGTCATTAAGCACTGTTACTGGGCTTCTGGGGACACTCTGGAGATAATGACACATGCTTTCATTTTAGATAGAATAATCTGCATGTTCTTCAAACCCACAAGAGAGTGCACCAATTAACATATCCCAGATATTAATCCACAAAACTGGCATACATTTTCTTTTGGTTGATTTATTGTTTTTAAACCTTCTGATTCTCTCTGCTTGCCTTAAATCACTGCTTAGTTAATAAGTGGTCTGCTGGTATATTTAAAATAAAAATAACAAACAGGAAGAACTTTCGAAACTCCTAAGGAAGAGGCATTTTAACTGCAGAGGAAAGGAAAAGGGAAAAGGGAGAGGTTTTACACAGCTTTAATTTGAGTGTTCTGTACAGAGATTTAACAAATCCATTATTTTCTTTCATACTTTTGAAATTAACTTTCTCAGAAATTTCATATGACTGAGGACAATAAAATGCATTTTACAATTTGTACAGAAAGGTATATTCAGTTTGTTTGTCTTTTTAAGCTCCTATTGAATTTAAAGCTTTATATACGCTAAATCTCATAAAGAACAGAGTCTACAGACTCTCTTTGTGTCCTAAAGCAAAACACAGAGCTCAAGGTTCAAGAAGCCTGTCTTGTACCATCTCTCTCTCTCTGTGTCCTTCCAGGTCTTTTACTGTGGATGGATGAGTCCAAGCTACTGTCAACAGTGTTTGATGACTCAGTGAAATACAAAGTTTACGCTGCTGAAAAATCTAAACAAAAAAAGTTTGAAATGTCTGCATGCATCATGTATTCAAGCATTGTCTCTAGCCATATCATAGGATCATAAACACTCTAAATGAGCTTTTATACAGGCTCTGTAAAATGTATCAGGTAAGGACTGAACAATCGCAGGATATGCTTTTTCAATAGTTGTGTGTTCAGTGCCTCATTCAGTAGGAYTTTAGTTGTATTCTATAGATCCTAACTGGCAAAGCAGTACAAATGCTACAGAGAGAGGTCCTCTAGTTTGGATTCCTCTGAAAAGAATTAAAAAGACAAAGAGCAAGAGTGAGTGTGAATCCTAGCAAGTCAAATTCATCCTGCGATAGCTGGCTAGGTGTACCCAGTCCGTCTATAAAAATACATAGGTTAAATTATTCTCCAACAAGAAAAATTTCTATCATTGTTGCACCAGGAACGTACAATATTAAGAAGAAGCAGTGGAAAGAACATGGATTTAAAAGAATTCTGAGAATTCATTTTAATACTCTACAGAATTTAATAGAAGGTAATAACCGTACTATTATTTTTCAAATTGTGCCATAAAATTCTGTTCTAGAGATAAAAAAAAAAAAAATCTTCAGCACTGTGCTCAGCTATATAGACAACAAGCAGATGGCACAGTATGTGATTCAGCCTTCTGACAACTTATCAGTTTACAAGCTAGCCAGTTTGGGACAAAATTCATTTAAAATTATTTTCTTAAAGATTTTTATTCAGCTATGGTTTTATTTCCAGAGGTGGCCTAAGCAGCTCTTGATATATCAGGCAACGTTGGGGCGCAGAATGTCYGTGATCACCATGTATTGCAAACTGCAGGATTACTGGAATTATCTGCTCAAGTGTTCTACCTCCTGCAGAGTGTAAGCAGCGATTCTGGTCACTCTAGTTCTTTCCTTTCTAACCAATTCTGATAGCACTGGAAGGAGTAATGCACATCTTGCTCTCTCTTGTGCAACCAGTCTGTTTTACTGCATGCTCAGTTTGGGGGAGATGATAACTGTCATTTCTCATTAATTACTACTAAGACTGCTTCCAAGGACCCCGGTCTGTCCACATTTACAGTGAACCTCCATCCTAACTCCAAAAATGTGACCAATTGGTCACGAAATAGAAGAGGGTTTCAGTGACACTCTTAAAACCTATAGGGTATGAGTTTCCATTTGGCTTCCTGTTGAACTTCTTATCAGAGTTTATTCTAGGCTTGTTTTATTCTCCAACCCAAACAGTGAAATGGCAGGGAGTCTCTTTGAAGAAACCTGCTTACTCCAGTTTGAATTCCAAGAAAAAAGCTGTAGAAATCTTTGAATAAAATTCCTTAGATGTGTAGAGCAAATATTTTCCTTTTTAATCTCTGCATAAAAAATCCAATATACCACTAAAATTTTTTAACACACAAATGGCTGTCAGGGAAAAATTACAAATGCTTTTCTTCAGTAAGTCTAGCCCTATTTCACCAATAATTCTGGTGTCCCTCAATTGTGCCTAGGGTAGAGCTCAGAAAACTAATGGAATGGAAGCTATTATGGCAATTATAAAATCTTGCAACTGTATTTTTCATGTGGTAAATGTTAGAAGCAGTGCAGCAGTGTGGAAGCCAAGTCTGACCTGATTAAACTTGATGTAAAATGGGAATGAACTCAGTGATGCTGATGAAAATACACCAGTGTGTATCTATGCTAGTGACACGAGCACCAGACACGAGCACCAGACACGAGCACCAGGCTTGGGATGAAGTGCATGTTGCAATGCCATCCCTCCACCTCCTCCCCCAGGCAAGCATGTGTACTCCCAAAATACAGCAATGGCAGAGCAAAGCTGCAGCTCAGGGAGGGATCTTGCCAGCCAGACCTATAGGTCACATTCTCACAATCTGTACATGTCTTTGCGTTTGATAATATTAGACAATAACATGATACGGACACGGCTCTAAAGCTCAACTTGTGTTACTCTATCACTTTATCACTGTGTTTTTATATGGTAGGTTAGTGCGCATAAAAACTGACTGTGAGTTTTAAACAACCTATTTAATCATTCTGGATTTATTGTAGCAGCCACCTGAGAGAGAGAGTTGCCCAGTAATGGCACATGGTCTGAGCCCAGTATTGCCTAAAATCAGACTGTAGCTAAAGCAATGATTTGTAATTCATCCAACCACATCAAACACTGAAATGGATTTATGACGGTGTTCTGTAAGGCAAATGAAGGTCAGTTTTAAGTAATGAAGGTGCTGTTGACTGCAGAAGTATGTGGTGAAATTATATCTACGTTTTTGTCATCCTTAAAATACAGAAGACGAGTTGAATGAACCTCCCTTGTTCTGTGGTTTAAAAGATTCCCTTTTTCTCTCCCCAGAAAGCTCCATGGTCATATTGAGAAAGTGATATGTTATTTTTCATCTTACATTAGCTAAAAATAAAAACAATGTCACGTCTGTTTGAATCTGATAAGCTAAACATGTTTTTAGCCTTTCACCAACACAGCTAATAATAAATTCAAACAAATAAACAGAAAATAAAAACAAAAAAGACTGCCATAGGTATCTTCTGCACAGATGGGAAGATTAACTCAAAGCCAGATCTTGCCCGTGGATGTTTTCTAGCCTACTGCCAAAAAGTGGGGCATTTGGACCTGAATGCAACCAAGGTCCTGCGGGAGAGGAATAAAGAGGCTGCTGCCTAATGTTTGAAAAACTCTTGTCATTTTCTGTGTTACTTCTTATTATGTTAAATATGTTAACTGTGATGAGAGCATCTCACCACTCTCTTGTTTCACCTCAAAGCTGCCTGCTAGGATCTTTTATCTACAGATGCTCACCTGCATAAATATCTCTAATGCTGTCAGGATAAATATACATAAATCTACAACAAATGCACCAGGGTACCTTGGGAAGAATTCTTTATGGACATGAAACCAGCAACACTCTCTTTTCCATCATATTATTTTCTTTTTGATCTTGAGCCACATCTGTGCCCTCTTCATTTTAAAACTGTGCTTGGCTTTTGTACAAAGGACCCTCTCCTGCCCCACCACACTTCATGGTCATAATTGTGAAAACTGCCTTGCTCTGGTACTAAATTGTGCTTCTTTTCAAGCTAAAACAATATGCAATTCTTATGGAGAGATGAGTGAGAAAGGAAATAAGAGATATCTTTGAATCAGATAACCAGATTAGCACTAAACTTTTTTATTTAAAGTTAAAACAAGAATTCTTGGCAATAAGCAAAGCAAATTGAACTGAAAGACAAACTGAAAGTAGCACCAATGCAGAAAAATTATGAAGACCATAAAAACCTTTCTGGCAACTGAGACATAGTCTAGTAAGATCTGAGAAACAGTAATTTAAGTGACAGTGAGGGGTGCCAAGAAGAGTATCCAAATGCTTGCTGGGAATTTCATGTGCAGTTCTATCAACCTCAGCTCATTAAAGAACAAAAACTATGGCTTTGTATTTAGGCCTTGATTAACTAAGCATAGACATGCTTAAAGCCTAAACTAGTCAAAGCTAAGTGTGCATTTGAAAGAAGAAAAACATGATCCTTTTGCTAATTACCAACCTAGGAAGTAGACCTAGAGTACCAACCGAGAGTACTGAGTGGTGGCAGGAAGAGTTTTGAAAACGTCTTCTCACACAGTTGCGCTGAATTCTACAACACATGCAGTACATTAGCCAGATGCTGCTTTTACTCCATTTGGACAAAAGTCTTTAGTTCAAGACAATATTTTGCAAGGAATACCCTAGAAGACCAGTTTGTAATTTAAGAAAGCCCATAGAGGCCCTAGATCAACCACTTATGTAACTGTTTGGCAGGGATGTCATTTAGTTGACATGAAGAGGAAAGTTTCCCCTCATGTTAGCAGAATAGCAAAGTCACACAAAGAAGTCACACAAAAGGATCTAAACAATCAGAGCCATTTCAGAGGAGAAATCAGCCCTGTGATTTTAAATTTATGAAGGTGTAAGGAGGTCTGCAGAAGGACTGGTCAGTGTATACTGCTGGTCAATATTACAAAAGTTCAGCGATGCCAGGAAATGTGTTTGCAACTAGGGAAGTTTTAGAAAGCTCTGGGGAACTGACAAGAAGGCCTATAATGAAAAATGATTTGCAGGCCAAAATCTATGGACAAACAGGGAGATCTACTATCACTTCTTTTTGTCTTATTTTTTCATGCTGTATTAAATGATAACCTGCTGTGGAAATATTGTTAGATTCACCATACAGCTGGAAATGTTGTTTATGCCTGCAGAAATGCAGGATTTGGGGTTTTGTCAAAAAAAGGAAAGCAACGTAGATGCACTGATCTTGACTAGATTTCTAGTTACAGTGACAGAATGAGAGCAGGTGTGAGAGAAGCTATTACTTCTATTACCATCTTGAGAACAGGCTCTTATTTACTGAGTGGCAGGACACTTGAGGTCTGCCAAATGCTGCAAAGCCATAAATACATCCATAGGTCAGCATGTGCTTCTGTAGGATTCTTGTCCTCTATCCTACAGTGAAACTCAGGGCTTGTGAGAATCCACTGCAGATACCCAAGTAAAGGGAACACCAGTGGGTGCCAGTGCTCCTGAGATCACTGTAGAAGAGACCTTCCCTTTGACTAAACAATATAAATAAATAAATAAATAAATAAATGCCACCACAAATTCCCAATGTGTTCGTGTAATTATAGATAAGATGTATACAATGTAGTCTTGGCTATACTCCCAGTGATATTAATTTCTGCTTTAGATCATTTGTTTGAAGACATAGTTTCATTCTTCTAGAAAAAACCAAATCATGAAATGTTTTCCCAGGCCTCTAGTATTGAAGGCAAGAGGATGGAGGGGGTGGGATAGTGGACCCAGGGTGTCAAGGAAGCCACCTATCTCCTTTACTTCTGCTTCTGATGAAATTAGAATGACAGTGTTTTGGGGGCAATGCAAAGAAAGTTTTTCTTTTTTTTTTTCCATGTAGATCAGCATAAGACTTACAGGGAAATCATCATAGAAGATGCTGAATGTGCTTACGAAAGAGCGGGTGTCTCTATCTAAGTGGATGAGGTATGTTGATCTTGATAAAGGGATTAATCATGATTCACAATAAATTTTTATTTAGTTCAAAACAAGTTGAGAAAAGTAGGAGGAAAATGTGCAAAATGCCAAAGGGGTAGTGTGATTTGAGCATAGCTGAATGTTACTTTTAGGCTTATATACTTGCTTTGATGCAGGCTTATATACCCAATTAACATTAATAAGAAATGTGTTGTGCCCATATGCAAAGGATGAGCGGAGACCTCCTACTGCCCCTTCTAGGATTCTTTATGCTTCAAGTACTGAACTGCTACACTTGAAGCATATTTTGTTTTGAGGAAAAATCAAAGGTTTATGTGTATTTGGCTTTAAAAGTGGGATAGTGACAAAATATAATTGCTTCCGTAGCATTCTGCAATAACATCAAGAAGGTCTTTTATGTTTCTTCGGTTTGAAAAACTTGAATAAATGTCAATGTACTTTGTGCAGATCACATAACCTACATTGTATAAATCACAAGTGCTGACAATTCTGTAAATATTATTTTGTGAGGTGTTCAAGACATATTTTTAAAGAGATAAATAATAAGTCAAATTATGGGAGGGTACAGAAGAAATACATGATTTACAGAGAAAAAGTAACCAGTAGTGTTAACAAGAGCTTAGATCTGAGAAAAGAAACTACTCTTGGTTTCATGACAGCATTCTTCAAAGCAACAAAAATCTTCAGAATAGAATGGAAGACTTCAATTGTTCCCAGAAACTGATTTTAAAATGAAGAAAAATAAGGTATCTGAATTATTAATCAGAAAAGCACATTACGAATTTTAAAACTATATTTGCTATTTGCTAGCGCACACAGTGCTCCTCACAACCTGACGCGGTGATTATCCCAGACCAAAACCAGATATTTTTTGGAAAGTTCATATAGATCTCCTCTTCTAACAAACCTGAGGAATCCTATGAGATTTAGAATAACGCCACTGGCATATATGGAAAGGTTTTTCCTTAACAATACTTCCATGATTCCAATGACCTATAACTGGTGGGTTTCATGTCTAAGAGAGAGATATTCTTCTTGCTGCTTCACAGCTGGTGGTACAACATGATCTTCTAAGCTGTATTCTCTTTCCTCTCTGGATAGGGGTGAGTGCTTCTATCGTTGCTTATCTCTTAGTAGGTTTGCTCTGCCAGCTACTTCCAACTCCCATCCTATCTCCTCCRTGTCAAAGAAGATGGGCATAGAAATTTCTCAAGTTTCCACTGGGTCCTTCCTCAATCCCCCTCTGTTGTGAGTTGATAGACCAAGCACCTCTTGTATTAGCTAGGCAAATACTCATCTGTGACTTCTGCATTTCAGCCAAGATTTGCCAAGTATTCTGTGTATTTTTTCTACTCGTCACAACCTGACAGCTAAGTACTCTATACATGGGAATGAGATGGCTATTTTTGTGATATGACTGTGTGATGAATCCTTGGATGCAACTCCAGTATTCAGGCACAAAAATATAAATTATATTAGGCAAAAACACTTTCAATGTGCATGTTTCACACATACTGTCAGGGTCAGGCATTGACAGAAAGTCTTAAAAAAAATGAAATATAATAACAATCCTATTTATTTATTTGCAATATAAGAACAAGAAATTAACAGATTTCTAATGGCTGGCCTGTTTCTGAGGGTACTTACATCTGGCTGTCCCTGGCCTGGAGAGGTGCTGCATGGAAATGACCAGACTTCTACACATCTTGCAATTGCTTCAGCTTCTTGTGAGTAACCAGAAAGGGAAAAGGCATGAAATGCTGAGACTGTGTTTCACAGAGATTATCCAGGCATTTTACGCTATTCTCATCRTCAGTTTGTCATTTGAGTCCAGACAACCAAAAAGTCAGTGAAACCCYAAACTGCAAGTTTCAACTCAGTTCACACTGATGCAAAATGAGCCTTCAAAACTAAAGTTTCYTGAGAAATCATATCCCCATGGAAATCAGCAGCAGAAAAGACTTATTAAATTATATAAGCCACTGCACTGACAATGTATTATCTATACCAACTGGTTTTGTATATACACTTTATCTAGTTTTGCTTTTAAGGTCYTATATAACCAAAGCTAAAATATTTCGTGTAAATTACTGATTAAAATGAAAATTCTCAAGACAAACAAAAAAAGGAATTGATGTATCTTGATTTTTTTTTTTTTCAGAAAATATACTTCACTTGAGACATCTTAATGGATCATTTGCTATTGGGAAAAGTTTCTCAATGTTCAAGCTACATTTTTTTTTCTGTTTTAATTGTAAGTGACCATTCCTTTATATACTTCTGTGCTGCATAGAAATAATTTTTTATTCTAGAAACCACGAAGATCTATAGAGAATAACCATGCATCCCTGTAATTCTTTTTTGCTAATCTACTATATGTTTGGTTCTGTTTATCTTTCTTCAGTGTTCCTTCTCTAACCTTTGTGGTTTGTTGCTGATATTCTCTCTACTCCCTCTTTGTTGTGGTAAAGCTGTTCCTATTTTTCCWTAGAAATATGCTGCAAGGATTAGATTTTTAATAAAATTTGAAATCAATGTATTTAATATGGTTTGAAGTTATTACAGAAATGCTGCACAGCTTCAAATATATGCCTCATAGCCTGCAGCTAGTGGGAATTCTCTTGTTTTTTAAGTGGARGAGGCCTATGATTTCAGAGAAGAAAGTTGTAATTTCCTCTTCATTCATCCATTCAGTTAGCTGGTAAATGTGATTTCTGAGTATACAAGCATCCATGAATGGTTTCATAATGATTCTGCAGTAAATTAATGTGATTTAATCTGAAGAGACTTGAAGGCAGCAGCTGCATCAGATGGTACTGGCTTCCTCCTGAAATGCGACAGTAGTGATGGAATATCAGAAAAACTGTCTTTTGCAGAGGGGCWTGTGGAAAATGGGAACAATAATATAAGACCATCATTTTGGCTACTTTGCTAAGGACTACAAGAAAACTTGCTGCTGAGGGAGTATGGATTCAAAAAGGACGAGGCAGGCAAGCAGAGCTGAAGAGAGGAATCAGCCACGAGGAATATAAAGCTGTTGAGCTACAGCTCATTCATTTGAAAACACTACAGATTATTTTTGAAGACAGACCAAGATAGGAGGAAAAAAAAATGAAGTAGTTGAGATGTTGAGAAGTTGTTACAGGTAAAACMACCTTAGAAAAAGCACAGATAAGGCAATACAGTATTTCCTCCCTGGGAAGGTGAGAAACTACAGGCAGAGACCGCCATTTGTTAGATACTCCCTCCATCATATCTTAGGGACTATTTTTTGTCTTCTTCAGACAAAAAAAAAAAAAAAAGTACAAAAAATCAATAAAGAAACAGAAGAGACTTGACCTGGCCACCATCAAGGAAAAGAGCTGCACAAAGTTTGGAATCTCTCCTACCTTTTTAACACCCAACAAGAACATTTTTTGGCATAAGTCACAATCAGATATGGGAAACACATGTGGCAAGTTCTCTATTTCCATCTAGCAACAATTAACCTTCCTCTTGCAATTTAAAAAAGTGGAGGAAATGAGTGCAACTTTTAATTACAAAAAAACAGAAGTTTTTGAAGTTTGACAAGRGCAAATCACCACGTTTGTTTTGACACCTTATAGTTACTTAACTAAGCACTCAGGGGTTTTAACTAACTAGGTATTTTTTTTAGCTAGGTATTTAACTCAGGGTTACAACATGAGAGATGATGATATGGATAAGGAAGAGAAATATTGGGAAGATCTTGCGGGGTTAAAGGAAAAGAAAGTGCAGGAGAGAAAGGCAGAAAGCTCAGGAAAAGCAGAAGTGTCTGAGATGAAGCAAAACTTTCAGAGCAGAAACCTTGAGGGACAGCACAGGATGGGACAGGATGGAAAAGACCGATAAGAACAATCAAAAAGACAACATAGCAAAAATACCCAATAGTTAAGAGATTGTTTTTTCAGGTTTCTTCATGTTTCAAATAGCAATTATGAAAGCCCAAAGAGCTTAAAATGCCCCAGGAATCACCAGCTGCCTTAAGAGACCCGGTATGTTGGAGAACTGAAGAGGCATTTGTAATTATGAGGTGGCATATACATGAGTGGCAAATATGTATTYTGAGGTGAATACAATGTGACTGAGGAAAAAATGCAAGAGATAGAGATTTTAAGGCAAAACAAAGTTAGCCACTCTATCATGAATACTTTAAAGTACTGAAATGCAGGAAGAGAATATCCTATAAGGAAAKAAGAAAAAGCTGACAGAAGGAACTATCACTCCAGTGTGATCATCCTGATACTACTGACGGCTTCCATCAACAGGAAGATGTGAGAATAAGGAAATGTTGAAGGTAAGGCTAGATCAGTATTTAAAAAAMCAGTAATATGCTGGCCCCATGCCAGCTGTCAGGAAACCTCACAGGATGCACCCTGGACAGGACTTTTCCTGAAAGGAAAGAAAGTTTGGGTGGAGTTTGGCGATGCAGAACGCAGTAATCCCAGGCGCATCCGGGGAAGGGCCCCGGGCTTACATTAAAAGCTCAGCTTCTCATTCCAGGAAGCGAGTATCAGATCAACAGCACTGAGAAACAGCAAATCACTGAAAGGACAACTGCACTAAACGTTGTCCAGTAATTGTAATTTTCCTCCAAGAAAGGAGGAAAGAAACTGTTTTTTCTTAGAAATTGACTTCCAAAGAGTTTTTGCATTATTATTCCAACATCTGTCTGTACRTATACACACATATACACACAATAGAGTGGAAATGTATTCATCTACTAAAATATGACTCACAGATCTTAAACATATAAGTAAGCACAACTGATACAGACACCAGGAGAWTACATTTCCAACATCCTATTGCTTAGGATTTGAGAAATGTGCTTTGATGAGTGGCATCTAGGGCCATATTGTTAATTTTTTTGATTTCAGTAGACTGTGACCCTCTTTGAATACGAACTGCAATAATTTGCCAGAAGGGAAGGAGTGCAAAATATTTGCAAGGAATAATTTGGGTCTCAGATGTCTTCAATATGATCAGAAAACAGAACATTAACACATGTGCATAGGCATGTCTGCATTAAAATCAGTGAGCAATTCTGTCTCTCACTGCAGGAACTGATATTTTTTCTCACTTTTACACATTTTTTTGGAAGCAGCCTTCTTATTTTAGAGCAATATTAGAGGGCTAAGGAAGCAAATCAACATTTTGCATCTTCAACAGGAAGGGTTTGGTGAAGTATATTGGAGTTATTGCTGAGCCCATTTTAAATTCCTGTCTTATAAGTGCCTTTGCATAAAGTAAATGAAGGTAAGTGAGTAAGTGGGCTAAAMCAGATCTTTCAGTCTTTCATTTCAGGTATGTGAGAGACTACCTGAATAAGGACTATGGGATCAGGCCCTACAATACAACATCTGTTGGGAGCTACTAAACCTCAAGAATTAACTATTGTAAAGATTTCCTGTTTATTTAGTAAAATCTGTAGAGTTGAATCCAATACACATAGAAGTTAAAGAAAACCTACTTCCTACCTTCTAGTTACTGTGGATTACGTCTTTTGTCGCTGATCATTTTTAAGGAAAGCAAGGCTCTGTTCAGTGATGCAAATGACACATTGAAAATAAACCTTGCTTGTAAGACTAACTGCTATTATATGATAACTGAAACGGCAACCTTATTTTCCAATACACATGTTTCAGATGACAATCTGAATGCAGTGTGCTGATGTATTGCATTAAGGTATACTGAATTACTGACGGTCATTTCAAATAACTTATTTTGTACTGACAGTATACAATGACATTCACTAGGCATAAAGAAAATAAGGCATTTTCTTTTTACATGAAGAAGAGAATGAAGAATAATGCTTCCCTACTGTGCATGTGCATTATTCAGTGCTTTGTGAGACTAAAAGAAATGTAGATATTTTTTAATTCCTTACATTATTAACAGAATTTGCTGACTCTTTTTTTTTTTCCCCCCTCTTCATTATAATAATCAGTCTTGGATTTTTACAAGATAACATATCTTGCAGCATATCGAAGACATAAATCTTATGGAAACGACCTTCCAGTAATTTGTGTTAACATATACAAAGTTTTTATTTTCTCCTATAAATGTRGAACTCTTTTACAAAACAAAAACAAAACCTTGTTTTTAACAAATTCTGAGTAAAAAGAGGTAAAAATTTACACTGCTAAACCATATGCTGCCAACAATATCAAATGTTAACTGAATGACTGCAACATCTCAAATGTAATCATGGAGTATGTTAAAGCCCCGTAGGAGTTAGTGATAAAGGAGTGATTTGTATAGTTTCAGATGTTCTTGGAACTCAGACTCAGAACACATACTTAAAACTGAGCATCACTTTAAAGTGCCCAGAGTGTCCCTTTATAAGTCAAACAAAAGGATCATATTCATAATAAAGACTAGAAAATTATGAAATTGAGGCTCTACATGGCTGTGAGTAAACTTATGTATTATGTTTCCTCAAATTAGTGGTATTCATTAAGAACTCATAAAATGTCTTCTGAGGCATCTTATTTCTCAGCATTTTGCATAATCACACAAGAGAACAATAACTGGCACTGATTTAGCAATGGCTGTCTGACATTCTTGATTAGATTTTTTCATTTAAGGTGAGTACCAACTTTGTGATGGCCCTTGCTTGACTCAGTTTCATCTGAGTTAAACTTGCAGTGTTTACATCAAGTTTGTGTTTGAAGGAGCTTCACAGGGTATATAAATAAATCTTTGTGGGKTTTTTTTATTATTTTCATTGTTCTTATGGGACGCTTTATCATATTATCTGTCTTTTAAGYAGCAAGCAGCAACATTAGCTTGTGAAGGTGAAAGGAAAAGAAAGCCTGCTATAAATTCATTACTACATCTATCCCAAAGAGCTAGACTTTATGTGATGCTGTTAAGGATTGTAAAATTCAGAACTAAAGAAAGATAAAAAGAATTTGATGGTACCTTTTTTAGAAGTGCACATATTCTGGAGAATTGCCACAATGTAAAGCGCCAGGTAATGCAGATTCCCCAATTTATGTCAAATACTTTTAATACATASAAGCCAGAAATAAGTGTCTCAAATGGCTTTATTACAGTAAATTYTACAAACAAAGCAAAACTTTGCAGGAGAGTCAGCTGTGAATTTCTACACGCAATAAGAAAGGGTAAACTGTTTGCAAATAAGTCTGCATTTTTTTTAAAAAAACCCTAATATTAGGGTTTTCTGTCTAAAATGAACACACGATATATTCTCAGAATCCTACAAACTAATTCCTGCAAGTCAATGCAGAACACATATTCATGATCCCATATTAYGTACCATCAATTTTATGGGCATAGGAGGCCAGCCCGATCTTAGATCCTGTGATAAYTTTTACTTAAGATTTTCGCGCATTTTGACTAGCTTCTGCATCATGCTGCCTACCTTTTGGTTAATCATGAAAAAAAAGCCATCTTTTTAAGCTTGACCTTGGTAAAGATTTCAGGTGATGCTAAATTCACACCTTCCTGTGATAAGTTAGTTGAAGTGGTAATTAAATTCATCTTTAAGGAGCTATAACTCAGTTACTGCTTGAATTTTTTAACTTTATTTCAATAYAAAATGCTTCAGACTAGTTAAAGAAACTGATTGTGAAAGCCTCTCTGTTTCGTAGGTTAGATATGCCAGAGTCTCACAGATTTTGCCTCATTAGTGCTGACAAACACTGCTGGTGATTATCCTGGTTTGAGAAAAGGTATATTGAATGCCTACATTTTGAGGGAGAGATTGTTTTCAACTTCCCCTTTTAAAGAGAGAGGCAAACACCTTAAAACTGAGGTAGGTAACAGCAGATCTGCTATCTACAGAACCAATATAAAACCTAAAGCATAGTTTTGTTAACACACCAAGACCATATTCTTTTTGTTTTCCCTTAATGAGTATCCCAGTTTGACACTGAAATACAAGCACCTGAAAATTCAGACCTCCGTTTGTATTAAATCCTACACCATGAGATTTTGGACATCAACTCCAAAACCAGCTTTTATTTCCACCTGCAGCTTGGAAGAGGTGACAAGAAACATTACCAGATATTTCATTCAGTTCAACATGACCTCTTTCTCACAAAAAAAYATTAAGAGGAGTCAAAATCTTATAAAGATAGTTCATCACGCCAAATAATCTAGGAAACTTTACAGCTGAAGAAGTAGTTTCTTTCAGAAAATGCTAGTTCATTCCATATTCACATTGTTTTATATAAAACATAGGTAAAACATAAAATGTGGTAGCATTATTTGTCCAATTTGATTAATACTGGGTATTCTTAGTATTTGATGCTGCCTACTGCAAGATTGTAAATATGCTGGGTACCCTCTAGTGGACAAAAGGATGTACAATATCTCATGGTATTTGAAGACTAGAGCTTTTCTGCATATAGTTATAGCCAGTGAAATACATTATGTAGAAGTTTACCTCAAACACAAACATTTCTGATATAGCTCTCATCCAAAGCAGAAARGAAATGTAAGCATAATKTCTATAACAAAAACAAAACAAACGAACAAGCAAACAAACAAATAAGAAAAAAGTATGTCTTATTTTGCTTTTAGCATAAACCGTGTAGCCCAAAGCCACATGACAGGTCTTCTTTCTCCCTCACTGGCTGGTATGACCCATCGCAATTGCCTGGCATTTCATATGAGTTTTTAGTAACAAAGTAATAGTTGTGCAAGGTATAAGAAAGTATGTATTGAAGCTACAACTTAAAAATTCTATATATTTTTAGTGGGAACCTGGAGTTCCCAGCTTCTCAATTAATACATATACTTTACCTTGCTTCAGCTACTCATTAGGACATTCAGTATTGGAAGATACAGGTCCTCTTTAAATTTTATTGGTTTTCCTTAAAGAGATAATCTGAAAAATYTGCAGAATGAACATGAGGTTAATGTGGTACACAGATGCTACAACTATCTTTTTCATTAAAAACACCTTCGAATGAATGGCTACGTCAAACAAGCAGTAGATCAGATATCAGGTGTATTTATTTATTTGTTTATTTTTTTTCTCTCAACTTCTTTAAGGAATGTGAAATTACTTTGGGAATTTTTTGATGGTCACTACGTAATTTATTCTGACTAATTTCTCTTCTTCCATGTGACTGACTGACATCACTGATCTGACACCTTTATTAACACTTTGTCAGTCTTTCCTTCACACTTAATTCATTACTAGGTCACCTTCACCTAGATACCACTGTTAAATCATTTCATTTCTGAGCTTTTTCCATGACTAATTTGACATATATGTTACCAGCACTTCTGATTTCTGTATGCAAATCAGATGAAACAACTTGAACTAGAATTCAAGAATGTTTCTCTTCTCACACATGCTAGGAAAGTTCATAATATACATTTCATGGGKTTTTTTTTGTCTATGTACACTTTGTTTCTCTTTTTTTTTTATCATCTGATCTGTAGGCTCCACAAAGTAAAGAAGTTTATGTGTGTAAAAGCAGTGCAAAGCTAAGTCATATACTTTGCAAAGGATTATAGCTTCCTGATGCATGCTCTTAGGTACCACAAAAGGAGCTCTAGAGTACCTAGTACACAGTTTAGACAGACCTGCTGTTAGTAAGAAATTCTCTGGCAGCACAATAAACAAAATCATTCCTTTTGAGAGCACAAATCCAGGGACTCCTTCTCTTCCTACACTGATTCACAGGAGACTGGAACCCTCCCGTGTGTTTCCTGCCRACTGGTGTTCTTCGAGGGACGTCAGCCAGGCTCACTGCTGGAACCCGGCTGATGGCAGCAACAAAGCAGCCCAGCTGAGTGGCATGGCAGACCGGCCTCATCTAGGACACGACAAGCCAGAGCTTCAACTTTCTTCTCAGATTTAGATGTTTAAGCCTGCATTTTTCATTTCCAGAAGACTGCCTTAATCAATAGGTAAATATACTTAKCTGGGTTGAGGTTGACCCAATGATGTTTAACAACAGACCTATGGGTGCAAGCAGAGCTGGATGCTGCTGTCTGCTGCAAAGCAGAGACCTGTGTCCCTGGCCCCTCTGCTATTACTGTTCCCATACAGATTTTGTTTTAAACTAATACAGGATACAAYGGATAGGAGAGAGACAAGAGATAGGCTTTCAGCAGTTAATATCATTATCCTTCATTTTAGAGAAGTAAGCAAATTATTTGAAGGGTGAAGTTATACACACACCACAATATTAAAAAAAATCAGGGGAACATTCTGTCCAGKCCATATGATAAAAATTCTCTCTTGTGAGAGGAGGGTAAAATCCTTCYGTTACCTTGAAAAGAAAAATCTCTTTGAGGGACAGGATCAAGAAGTTTGGGGGCATTTGTCTTTCTGCCACAAATGATAGGCGTCTCCTACTAATGACCTGAGATGACATTATAAAGCCACTTCTCCAAGATTTATGCTACTCTATCTCAGGCAAAATCTTTTGTTCATCTTCAAGTTTGAAAGAAAAATAAATAAAACTTCCCCACTTCATATGACTTTTTTTCTCAGATGTTATGATATTCATAAGACAGTTTACAAGTATACTGTACTCCTGGGAATTTCCCTTTGGTCTAAAAGACCGATTAGTATTTCTTTCATGCCTATACTTGGTTCAAAATTGTCTCAATTAGAAGCAAGGGAGGAGAATGGAAAACTTTTTTTCTGTAACAGATCCTTTGAGGGCTCGAAAGGTCAGGCCAGACAGCAACTCCCATGTAGAAAAATTGTGTCACTATTTCCTTCAAAAATATAGAACAAGCTAATCTTACAGTCACGATSAAACTGCTCATACTAATCCAAAAGAGTGACTGAATCTTGAAAGATCAGTTTAATTTGACTTTTCTATGGCTAATCATAMGTTAGCATAAGGKTTTYWWAAAAAAAAAATACATAGCTCCTCTGTTTTGCTTTCTATTTATTTTCTTAATATATTAAATATTTAGGAGAACAGGATAAATAAAGTCTGCTTCTTCCATTTAAGCCTCCATTTATTTAATGATAAACTTATTTTTGCGAAGGGCCAATCTAAGCTAATCTAATGGCTTCCAACAAAATTTAGCAAAGTCCCCACAGAGCACAGGGACTGCTGCTTAGGAAATCTGGCATTATTTGAGTCAGTTGGTRTGGTTTCTGCTCCCTGACTGGGGAGTCTTATCTCTAAGTTAGACAGAAAGAATCACTGGAATTTTTAATCTCAACTTAATCAAATTTTAATCACTAGAGATGGAAGAAGCAGGTAAAACACAACATACGACAGACAAATGGCCTCAAATTTCCCCTTCCTTTTTGGCTAAAGATGGCTAAAGACTCAGACTTAAGACACTTGAGTAACATCCTGATTAAAACATATAGATGATTTAAGAATTATCTTGAAGACAGTCAATCAATTTTATTTTCGTTTTTATGGCACTATGCATACATTGATCTCAATGCAAATGCTCCTGGCTTCTTCCTGTGAACAGTGAGTAGAATTGGTTTTCTAGACACAATTTGCTCTCATCACCCTCATGTCACGTTGTTTCCCAGCAGTCTCTGTGGCTCTCCTTGTCCTCTGATCAAAGACGTTGTCACTGTGCTGTCACCTTAACAGCCATGGCAAATAAAATGGGATCTTTCACTGACCAGTCCTCTGAAATTAAGGAATTTGACTAGGACAGCTTGGAGTAGGGGGGTAGTGTTGTATGGCTTTTGTTTTTGCCTCTTTTCTGCACAATGCCCCACTTTTCCTAGGAATTTGTTATAGAATTTCTTCCAAAYTATTCATACCACAACTATCCATACACTATCCACACTCTTGCAATGATGCACTGAACACAGAGGAGCAACCTCTTGTCCTGTATGCAAGGATTGAGTATGGATTGTTTCTTTTTCCTCTGTGTATGTGACATTTGTAGCTATGGACAGGCTGTRGGAATTCACACTGGTTACCATCTCTTGCTCAGCCCTTCATAGATTCAGCTGGATGATTTAGAAAGATGCTATGGGAACACTGGGTATGGAGATGCTCCAGCATGTAACTGATCTGATTAGTACAGTAGGCAATCTGATTTCTTGTAGGAGATTATCTACTGKTTTCTCCTGCATATGTCACAGCAATAAACCAATGATCTGTCTGCAGCTAACTGGATGCTCCATGATGCAATTTAGATGATGTTTGCTTTTAAGTCTGAAGTAGAAAACACACAGATAGAGGAAACCTAGACAACATTGTGTAAATGCAGCTGTCTGACCTAGGTACCGAACTTGAAACAACCTATAAGAACAATAAAAATCACATCATATTTTAAATAATATTCGAAGGGGTCCTTCTCTTCCTACTCCTCATTTTTTAAACCTCATCTTCCAATCCTGCACAGATATTTTCACTTTAGCAGATGTTTCCCCTTTGAGCTKTTCCCATCTGATATATTTCAGACTGAAATTTCAAGCTGCTTGCTCACCTCTCTCTGCTTTAATGGATCAGTTGAGATGGAAAGAGAAAAATAGCTCAAGCAGATGTTTCAGAAGAAATGTTAGAAAATAAGTGGAGGCTGTTAATGTGGGTTTTAATTTTGTGTGTGGCAGGATTAACAGATGCTTACTGAGACTAATAAAGACTTCTATCATTTTCCATGGAAACTGATAGCAAATTTGAATAAAAAAAAAAGTTTGCTTTGAAAGGCTCACATGCAGATTTATTGCATACAGTGAAATTCAACGAATTTTTGGGAGGGAAGCGTTTATTCTCATTCAGACAAATGAAAACTAGAGGGGCCCACACCAAGGTATTTAGCAGGCTGTGGCTACCCTGTGTCAAAGGTGGCAAAAGCTGAGCAGGAGAAATTAGCTTCTCTACACTGAGCTTCACAWGACCCAGTTAATTACAGGTCTGCAATCCCTTTCTTCTCTCATGCTTTTTAGATAGTAGAAGTCATGCAAAGAAGCTGCAGGTACACCTTACTCTCAGTGACTGTCTCTTAGCTATTAGCAGGTTTAATGCAGGTGTTTGTACATATTCTCCTGATCCTATTGCCTACTGGCAACTTCTGAAGTGCAGAGTAGCTTGAACACCACTCAGACTTATTGCTGCGAGTAATGACCTGCTGGATGTTAAAAAACCTGTCCAACTATTATAACCTAGAGCACAAGTCTAAAGAAGGGGAGAATACATTACAAAAACCAAGGCAACTGATGCACTTATGCATTTACYTTCTTAGTCACATTTTGGACTTACATTTGAAGATTAAAGGCCACCGTAATGAGCAACAACAAAAAAAGAAAGAAAGATTTAATGAAAAAAAAATAGTTCTGAGGAAGACACAGGAAATAGAAGTCATGAGGACCACTGTCACGGAACGAGTGGTGAGGGAGTGATTGCAGTCCAAAAAGGCTGGGGACTGAACAGCAGGTATAAAGTTAATAGGTGCTACAATACCACAAAGACTTCACATTCAACTTTGGTATCTGCTGGTTTAGTTCCTGCACGCACAAATAAATAAAGTAGGGACCATTTCATCTTACAGCTAATGCTCAATGATACAGTGAAACTAAGTGATTTGTTCCAGGTTAGACAGCAGACAGACAGAGCTGAAAAAATAAAACTCCACTCGTCCCACTCCCACTTCTGCCCTGTCGGAGTCTCAGTCCCGTGCTTTAACCAGGGCAGAGTTCTGCCCAGATCAAAACCTTACAGAATTCTACTGACCATCAGGATCTATGTCTGCTTGACATCAAYGGCAGGCTACAAATCCATTGATTTCAAAAAGCACAGAATTGAAAAAGGGAAGGGCAGGGAAACAGGGCAGGGAAAAAGGGCAGGAAAGGGAAAGGTGTTCTTTTCTTTCATCTTCCAGTGGTAGATATTTTCACCCTACATACTGGTGTAAAAAGGTTAGTAATATGTGTGTAGCCCTTTGTGCGTAGTGCAACCTTTCCTCAGTGTCTTCCGTGTTGTCCTTCCCAAAGGACCAAAACCTCTGCCTCATGATGAGTCCAGCCATGCAAACTATCCCACCACTTTTTAGTGATCCCTCGGTTAGGTCACATCTCACACACAGAGCATGGGTTTCTAATTCCTCCTGTCTGACTCCCATGTTGCATGTTTTCATGTACTGGCGCTTGACATAAGCTCACTAGCACCTCCACTTTCCCTGAGGAAGATTAAAAGCCTGCCATTTTTTTTCATTACAAATCACCTTCTTCCTGCTCTCTACGTCCTCGCTTCTATTCAATATATGGTCTCTACCCTCCCAAGTACCCAGTTACAAATCTCCATCATTGTGTCAAACTGAATCTGAACAGCCTTGTTATACAGCTCCCAAAAAAACTATCAGTTCCAAGTGGATCCTGGGGCACCCTAGAATAATGCAGTTCCCAGGCTACTCCTCTGCAGTCACTTCCAGCATATTTGACAGCAATAATGCCTAGGAGGACATGGAGAAAGTAAGTGCACTGCAGCATGCACWGTCTGTCAAATTTTAGTGCAGGCAACATAGGAACACAGATGAAAGAAGAGATAAATCTTATGCAGTAAATATATTTCTGCATATTTCTGAAAGAATGTAGCAATTATAGTCCTCACTATACACACTGAAGGCACCCCGAGAGTTTGGGAAAATAAACATTTGCATCTTTCTTTCTGACTATGATGAATGCTTTGAAAATAGGATTGAAGCTTACAAAGACATGATTGTATACATGGATCCATTAAGAACTGGACTCAAATCATGATTTGCTGYATGTGAGTCACTGAAAAGCTACATAGGCTATGTAAAATTAAAGTGACTATTTCTGCTAACTTTTGATTTAAATTTGTGCCTAAGAACTTAGTCACTGATCACTTACATAAGAGCAGATTACTGTAATTTGTTTTACTTATGTATAATTACTTGCAATTTATATTTAGTCTCAACTTAATTCCAGCTCCAGCTTATACCACTTTCACTCAAAACTGTAGAGATGGATGAATTTGGTTTTTTTGAACATTATTTAAAGTGGTAAGAAAATTTCAGTCAGAAACAGTTTTTGTCAGAACCAGATTTTAAGAACCATCAAAATATGAACAATAAACTTATTTGAAATGTAATTATTAGGGATTCACAATGTTAAAGGTGCACAGAATTTCAAAATACAAAATGAAAAGAATTGTATTTACTTACCTARTATAAAAACACACAGCCACGTTGAGACAAGAAGGATTCTGGGGTCTGGACTGAATAGGTGGATGGAGTTTTGTTTTGTTTTGTTTTTAATTTGGACTTCAAAGAACAATAAAGAACAATAAATAAAAAGGTAGCTACAGAAAAGTATTCTCTCTTGTAAAATAAATGTTCTGGTTTTGCTGGTATTTACGGAGAATGATTGTTTCGATTTGTCTAGGTACAGTTATGGCACAAAATTACAGAAACAAAAGGTCAGTATAAGTTTCCTGCACTTGTATTGATTATTTAATGATTGTTCTATTTTATTTCCCTTTTTATTTTTTTATTCAGCTAATTAAGAGCTAATAATTTATATCAACTTCAACGTCCCACATTGCATAACSATATTGAAACAACTAGCTCTTATCCTCCAAAACAAACCCACAGCACTTCAGTCCCGCACCAACACTTCACTGTCTCTCTGGCCTGTACAGGGGGYGAAGCGATGCCTGTTTAGGAGTGCTAGCAGAGGGGAGTGTTGAAMCAAATACTGAATTGATGTAAGTCAGCAAAGCTTTTCTGGCTGCATTTCAGATATTCCAGAATATATTACTGGGACCACTTTGTTCAGGACAACTTTAAGAAGAAAAGCTAAATATGTGAGTTGAATATATTTTAATTTCTCTGACACTTATAATCCCATAATTTTTCTTCAAGACTGGACTTTGACCACTGCAATTTCTTCTTCCTTCCATCCTGGACCTCCTATTTCTTCCCAAACTCTCTGCTTCTTTCACCTTTCTGACTTCAGATTTCTTCCTTGATTTTCACTTGCTTTACAAATTAAGCAAATTTCTTAAGCCTTATCCATAGTTCAGGGAAATCAGTGGTAGTCTTTTTGATAACTTGAAAGGATATGATTCAAATTTTATCAACAAAAATATTTCCTACAATACACATCCTTTTTGCCTCTTTCCACTTCTCACCTTTTTTCTCTCTGTACTTGACAATCCTTCAGCTGATCCTTTCCCTGCTGTTTTTAAGCTTTCTTTCAGCCTTCTCTCATCACCTGTAACTGACCCAGTGTGACATTCGCCATGGGATTAGATATCTTCTCTGCTCTCTTACATTCCTCTTCTAACCTGATACTAAATACATAAGCTAACACAGATATATAGAAATTAAACAAAAAAGACACAGTCTCTTTCTCCATTGAGTAATACTGCTTTTAGTGCATCCTCCCCTCTCCTCAACCTATCCCTTTATCGGTGTCTTATCTAATTATAGTACAGGACACACAGTCTCCCTCGAATCATCATCTGCTCTAACGTCCCACAGCACTGCTAGCTTAACGTGGCTCTGCTGATGTTTTCACCTGGGGAATCTGTCCCCAACTTGTTCCTACAGTATATAGCATGTGGTCAATAATGTAACGAAAAAGCAGTTCCATTCTGATTCAGCATAATCGTATTTTTATAAGAAACCTCTAGTATCACTTCTGATTTTGAGGACTGTTTTGCTCCAGTCTAGCTACCTTCCCAGCTGATGGAGGAAGAAGGATGTCCAGCAAAACATTTCTTCCAGAGGCATGGTTAGTTAGTCCTAGTAGCAAGAAAAAAATGGACTTTTGTCCTGTCTCCTTCGTGCTGCAGAGCTAATGTTGTGCAGCTGTAAAACAGAGTTGAGTAAGTGAGATTCCATCTCGGGAGCATGCAAAGACACAAGAGTGCTGAAAGAATCTGATCCAGACCACACTTCCTTTGATCTAGGCTTTTTTCCCAACCTGAATGCCTTCACTTATTTCTCTGCAGTATCTGTATTCATATCCCCAGGTCACTACTGTCATTTGTGCCTTATCCCTTCAATCTCATAAATGTATTCATTCACCTGTACGACTGAGTTTTTGTCCTGTCTTGCTCACTATTCTGCTCCGCTCCCTTCACATCTTCAATTTCCTCTCTAATATGTTGGCTTAATTTCCCTTTACCTACTACTTTCTCCAAAGAGACCAGAACTAGCATTTTGAAAAGGTTAATTTGATTGTCTCCACAATGCTAGGCAAACAAGGCAAAACGAGGCTTTGGTAGGGGACATTGTTTTTCCTGTGTCCTACCAGCAAAAGCAACAAATAGAATGAGTAGGCGCCTACTCTACCTCAGGAAAAATTTCCTAATACTCCACTCCTTAAATCCCTTTTTACAGTGGTACATAGTAAAAAATAAGTGGCAGACAGCACAAAACCAAGAAAATAAATCATTCCGTGTTTTCCGTGCTGCTTCACAGCAGTTTCTCTCTCTCAAAAGCTGTTTTATTTCTTAAGAGCTGAAGGTTGAATACAGTACACTGTGTAAGAGTTACTCACTGCAGTCATTTAGGGGTTAATAAAAAGACCAAAACACAGAACAGTTGCCATAGTAAAAACTAAACAAAAATATGTATTGATAGAACATAACAGAGTTTTGATCAACTCTTCTTTTTACATAATAGCTTATTATCAAGGGAGGAATTTAACTAATTTATATAGTTCCATGCATTTTATCTTTGTTTGACTCAGACAATAGGTTTAGAAGAAACAGAACTTTAAAGATCTAGCAAGTCTGCATATTAACTATCTACTGTTGTTTATTTGTAACTCACCCACTGATATTCTGGAAGTACGTAGCAAAATCCCAGTCATTTATATAGAAAAAAAAGCACTGAAAATAATAGTAAGTATACTTCCTTGCTTATGATCTTTGTACAGTCAAGACGCGGTTGATGCTACCCATGARCAGAACAACAAATATTTAAAATCACTTTCTGTAATTCTTCCTAGATGCCTGGATGCACTTCTCCTTTCATTACAGTAACCATTTTTATCAAGATATTCATCAAATTGAAATGCCTTCCCAGTCAAAGCTTTAGGGTACATCTTTGTGCCCTGGTAATTTGATACAGTTAACCACAGACCCCCTTTCTTGATGTGAAATACCTATTCTGCTCAGCTTTTCTCTTCTCTGACCTTCCAGGTTCGAGCGCAGAAGGAAGAGTCCTAAATCACAGGKCTCTTTGGAAAAACTTCTGTTCACTGGTATTGTATTCAACCCAAAGGATATACTGATCTTCACAGCAACAAACCTATTGTCATTTGAATTGCAATAGTAATTGCTGCAATGTTGAACAGAGACTAATTCCCACGAAAGAAGGACTTGGGTATCAGCTGTCCTCTATTCTGCACAGAGGCTTCTGTCTAGAGAAGGGGACTACGCAGCATAAATTCACATGACCATGAAAGAGTCTGATTACATTGAATCGTGCAGGAYAGGGACGAAGAGAAAACATTAGTAGATTCTTCAGTAATCAAAACCTAAAGTCAGCAAGCAGTGTCATTCCCTGCAACTGCACCCAGCACCGGTACAGTAAGAATCACAGTGTATTACACTGTACRAAAAGCAAGGACTGAAGCAAATATTAGAAAGGAACAGAACAGGAGAAGGCAACAATATCACAAAATCTTGTTAAGTGTCTTTAGTACAGCTCTCACATCAGTGCAGATTATTTTTCAATGCCAAGGACTAGTATAAGTAATACAGGGACGTGTAATAACTGGAAACAGAGTGGATGCTAATCTAGGCTAAATTGAGGGAAAGACACTTGATTCCTCCCCCAATGGCATCAAAACATGGTATTAGTTTTCTAGTCATGTTTCTGTACTGTCTTTGGTGAGCTTACTGTAACAGCAGTCAAGAAAAATCAGTCTTTCCCATTTGTAGTTCCCATTTTGACTTAGGGGTCAGTCAATTTGGGCAAAAGTCAGGTTAAAAAACAGCCTCTAGAGAAAAATCTTGTGAAAGACTGTTAAGATGTTACAGAAAGAAAAGTGTCTGAAAATGCCCTCCASTCTGATGTTCCTTGTAGCTCTTAGAATCTACTCTAGCTCTTCCAAGAAATGCCACATTTCTTACAATCCTATATAYGGATTCCACATTTACTATTAATTCTTCCCTATTAATAGATGCTCTGATCAACATATTATGGCTCAGGTAGAATGCAAAATGATCTTAGAAAGATACATGCACATTTAAAATAAATAAATGAGATGATATATACTGAGTGAGGCTGAAGCTTTTAAAATACATAACAGAGGAAAAATTAAAAGTGAAGATCAAAGAAAAAACAATCTCAGTATATAAGGAAAGAAATCACTCCTAAAAGCCAATTCTAAGACAAATCCCACTGAGATCAGGACAGGGAGAAGTGTCTCATAAAATGGTTTTATAGGTATCAGTTCAAGTTTTACCCAGAACAGCAGAGCTCTAACCTGRAATTTTAGCCTGACAATAAAACAAAGACAATTTTAAGGATCAAGAAAATTATAACGATCTTAGAGTTTGATGAATACGATGATTAAAAGTCTCTTAAGACAATTAATTTGAGATGATGATTAAATCAAAACTTGTATCTTAATGGAAGGTGATATTCTAATTGCAAAGCTGGTCCAGATGTGGATATACCAGAGGGAGATAGCTGAAGTGTGTAAGAGTTCCAGTCTGTCTTGCCACAAGAGGGAAGGGAAGGACTTTTCTATGAACTACACAAGAATACCCTCAACTTGCACCTTGAACTCCGCACCTCGGCGGTGTGCTGCCAAGGACTCTATTAGTACTGCTACCAGAAAAGCTCACAGAGCCCACCGGTCCCAAAGAAAATATGTTCTTGAAAGAAAGCCTCTACAGACCTCTCTACAGATCTTTCCCAAAATCCCTCCCTATTTTACCCCATACCATTCTCTCCYACACCCCTCCACATATATTACGCTATATTGCCTATTAGGCTGTTAGAATATCCCAGCTCCCTTAGGACCACTTCAGATTTTTGATATATCTCGTGTTAAATTTTGCAGTTAGTGAGAGGATTTTTCTTTTTTTGCTTGTATTCTTATAGAGAACAGATCAAAATCAAGTGCAATGTAATAAAATTGTTCCTGAGTATGAGAGTCACCCTAACACAACCAGGCTTAAGTATCATATCCTCATCAGATTTATCACATTAGCAGAGCCCACTTATACACAAGTTTTTTACTGACACAGGTTTCCTCTGTGGCTCACAACTTATCCTAAAGGGAGATGATTTGGGTCTCTGATCCCAGGACCCCGAATGTTCAGGGTCACACAGGGTCTGGTGCGTGCTGTGTTCCTTTGTCACAGGCTCTCTGCAGGCAGCCACACCATGTCTTTCCCCCTCAAGAGCTACCACTCTTCTGTCTAAGGTACAGACAGCAGCACTGGCATGGGCACAGCTAAGAAAAACAATGAACTCTTCTGATTCGATCTRTGAGAAGCTGGAAGGCAGCAACTTGTGCTACAAACTAGAGATATTCAATGAAAATGAACAGTCAAAGCTGAACTGTCTCTGCACTGCCAGAAGGAACAAGAAAGGGGAAGTGGGCAAACACCTGCCTTTGGGGCCTGTCAGTTCCCTTTCATTATCGCATRACACATGTGATGCTAGGTTGAGAATCCTCTTCTGCTGTTAGTTATTAAAGCACTTCCCATTTTCATCACTGCATTTTTTAAGTTAAACAGCAACTCTCTATGCATCATCAAACACATGTTATTAAAACTTGTACATTTCTGTGGATACAAATTTTATTCCTCACTTAATGGTATATTCTAATTATTATTTTCATTTTCAACTTCAAGAAAAGTTCCATGAARCACAATTCTCCATAAACACGACAATGAGGGCGAAATTGTAGAACTGCTGAAGTGTTGGAAGAATCAACAGTCTCATGCTGTTCTTGACTCTCCCTCTAACATAATAACTAAACTTGGAAAAAAACTTTCTGTTTCTTTACACTTCAGCTTCCTATAAGCTTCCAAACTAAAGGAACTCATAAAAAGTATGGTCCTGATTGCAGGCAAAGTATTAAAATTGGCATGAAAAATAAATCAGAAAAAAAATTACAAGAAGTCTTGAAAACAAGAGTGAAGTATTGCATGAATATTATTCATAATTCTATCAATACATACACAAAAACAGTAAAGTTTTTCTGTTATACTTAATATTTTAGAAGAAAAATTCAAGGTTAAGATACACATGCAGTCAGTATTTGATGGGTTTTGCTCAGTTTAACCTTTAACCAGATAGGAGAAGGCAAGTATCAGGAAAGCCCTATTTATCAACAGTGYAGAGATGACATCTCCCATTTGTTTTGGGGAAAAAAATACAGGAGGACTGTGTGTCGTTGATTTCAGGTGATTAGTTCACAGTCTTTTGAACTCATGTTACATTTTACAGTTGTGCCAATGAAAAYGATGCTTTGTGGATTCCCAAAATGGAATCTCTCCATTCAACTGCAAGCCTCAAGCCATTTCTTTTTGCATTTCCACATGCAAATACACATTGCATGGTTAAATACACATTGCAGGTTAAATACACATTATTTTATGAGATCACTATTTGATCACTTGATTTAAAAACAAAATATTTAAAGCATTTCATATATTCATTTGTTTCCAGTAGCTATTTTACTTCATTACATATCTAAATAATTTTTTTTTAGGCGGGGAAATGTTTAGCGTTCTCAAAGTTTTCCCTTTTGCTTTCACCTTAAAAATACCATATTGTCATCTCAGATTTATTAAAATTATTTTCAGTTAAATTTTCACACATTTCTAACAGAAGCAAAATCTTTTCCCCACTTTTTTCTAGCACAAAATAAAGSGACTAATGGAGTGAAAAAAATAGATTTTTTCCAACTGTTTTAAAATACAAAACAGAATTGGAAAAAAAAGTCATCGGAGAAAAAACTTTTCAATAATGCAGATGCTGTTGGAAAATGTTTGGAAAAAAAACAGTGCAGTTTGTAGTTCTCAGAGAGACATCCAACAGTCTCTGCAACCTWACAGACAGATGGAGCAGACTTCATAAAATGAGTAAATATTCAAGCTGCTGTGTGAAAGCCACCTCCCTGAACTGCTGGAAAGACGTTATTGTCCTGCTGAAAACAGCGCAAACACATTCCCCGTTCATTTATTTTTTCTGAAAAATATAGGGAAGTTTGAACTTCTCAGTGCTATATAGGACGGGGGGGAAAAAAAAAAAAAGAAAAGAAACAGATCTGATTACCAGCTTCCAAAAAGGAATGCTGTAAGTCAGCATAAATTCTTTCTTAAACTGGAAAACCACAACAGGACACTCCAGCAGACTTCTTTAGATAAGAGCTAATTTACAGAGTAATGTCCCAGCTTTATTAACACTTTTATATTTTTCATCTTTGCTGACTTCATTGAGTAAAGTTAAGCACAAGTACAAGTCTTTGTGTGATTAGGGTCTTCTTTGTGAATTAAAGAAATTAAAAATGGAAAACAAAAACAATTTAAATTTAAATACTGAATTGTCTTTACAATAAAACGTAGTCTGCCCATCTTCAGCCAAAACCCCAGAAAAGTATTTTCTTAATTCTGGATTGTCTTTAGTATTTGGAATGAGAAAAGCTCCACAGTAGAAAAGGTTTTCAGGAAATAAAAGTATGCTAGAGACACAAATCTGCATTTGGAATCAGAATATAGGCTAAAACACTGTCTTCCATTGGGGTTTACAAGGACTAGTTCCAGGTGTTCCCTAATCAGAGGAGCTGCAGACTTGGCAGTTGCCATTCACATTATCTGTGTTCACAGATTCTATTTACATTCAGCAGCTTCCTAATCCCCCAAAGAAATTTTTTCAAATGCAAAAGAAAAACAGATTATGAACTCTGAAAGGTCACAGTAACCTATGTCAGCTGTCATCTTGGCTTTTCTTACAGAAACTTCATCCTATTTGCCATTCGAAACAACATCAAAACTCCCTTGGTTTTGCACTGAACAAAGATTCCTCTGCAGTTCTTGTGATACACGCCTGCTTCTCCYGCCAGACACCTACACCACTTCCTCTCCTTGGGCAACCAGGTGATGCATTGCAGCAACTCAGCCATGTTCAGAAAATGGCGGACAACATCTTTCTTCATAACACCCTTCTCTATGTCAAGGACTCCAGGAACTCTTGTCAAGAATGAGTTAAATTGCCASTCAGAAATCACGGAGAAAAGTCGCCACTTCTGTAATACGAAGCAGGAACCATCTTTGTCCTAACACTAATGTCAGCTTCTGTCCAATACTTTTTATCACRAGTATATACTAGTAAACCCTACTACCACATTGAGCCATGTCAAAGTTACACATCCTTTTTTTTTCTCTCCCTATTTAACCTCTACTATGTGAACTACTGCACTCCTCTCACATTGCCTCGCATCTGGAATAGGATTCTCAGTGGAAAATAAAGGTGTCATTAATTTACTGTGAACATATTCTCGCTCTGGACACTTCATTTACYGATATTATCTTCAAAAAGGCAGTTTTTAAAAAAGATAAATATCATTGTCATCACTTTTGCTCCAGATAATCAATTAAGTATAATTTTTATGATCTAATTACTAATAAATATATCTCAGCTTTCTAACTGTTAACATGTACTGCTAAATGGAAACAGCTGTGATGGATACACAACTGAAAGCATAAGTGACCAAACTTATGATGTGCTTCCTACAGGATCAGTATYCAGAATGTACTGGAAAGGAAGGTGGGTTACAACCTGTTACTGAGCAGGTATTAGCAACACAAAGTATGTGCATATTACTATCATTTGGTATTTCCAGTCTCACTGATCAATTCAGAATGTGATCTTCATGAGCTAATAATGAGGACTATTAAAGTCAGTGCAGTTGCATAAAGTCTGGGCAAGTAACCAATCACAAATATTTTCTGATCATCAGCTACGGGCAGGCTGACACTGCAGTACACAATTAAGTGCTGGGAATGCACTGGGCTGCAGGAAAATAACCATTTGTGTGCTGTGTCCTGTCTCCTACTGCTTCTGAGGTGCACTAGTGACTTCCTAAAGTGCTGCTGCATGTTACATATTCTTTTCTATATGGAGGGAACGCTCTATCTTATGCAGGCACCACTCTGATTTATCCAGACGTTCTCTAGAGCTATGATTTATCAAAGTCAAAACCAAATAAATGCCACACTGGTGTGTGTATATAATAACAAGTCTTGCCTGGTTCAACTTGTGTCACTATAAATAAAACCTCACTACACGTTGGCACCATCCCTTTGTTAGCCCCAGCGGGTCACTTGTACCTCCACATCAGCACATGTTTGCAGGAAATGTTTTCACTCAGCTTTTGATTTTCAGTTCTTGTACAGYGTGAAGGCCAGAGTTCAAATTGCAGCCTCAGGCTTTCACTGAAGACAACAGGAACCAGGAGAAAAAGAAAAAACTTCTGAAAGAAAAGGGATGCCCCATAGTAGGATAAAACATGGGTTGAGCGAGCTAAAAGCCTTACAGGAAAAACAAGGTGGTTTTCGTCATCTTACAGTTTTGCTATCCTTGATACACACACACACACAAAAAAAAAAAAAGAAGTAAAAAAAGTTGAATTAATTATTGAAGAGTAAACTGAATTAATTATTACAGAAATACTGGTTGACACTGGAGAACTTAATGGGAAAAAACTTTGTATATACACAAAAAAAAAAAAAGAAAAAAAAAAAGAAAAGTTAAACTGGATATACAGCCAATTTAAATTATGTATAGATATAAAAGAATAAAGCAATAATATGTATCACACATATAAAAAACCTCTTTGCCTTTGGAACTTTTTTCGTGATAAACTTGAAAGGATGTTCCTATATCCAGAACAAGTAGGATACTGAAATTTGGTTCTCTAGTGAGAGAAGCAAATATCCATTTCAGAAGTGAAGCCTAGCAGAACAGAAGTATTAAGTGCCTTAAAGCAATTACTGGATTAATTATTTCATTCGGCAAGCAAATGAGTGAGCAACAGAAAGTTGTTCAGGACAGGTTTTAACTTGCACTTATTAACAAAAATATTTTATGAAAATAAAGACATATAAGAGACATATTTGAAAAGGCAAAAAATAGTCAGAAAGTGGGGAAAGAAGAAAAAAGTTTGTKGAATATCATAACAGTTCCTTGGTAAAGGTGGTTCCATGCTGAAATTAAAAAAAAAAAAAAAAAAAAAAGAAAAATTCAAGCTCAAACACTAACTCAAACACTAAATGTGACATCTGCTCTAGGACCTCTTCTAAGAAAGAACTTAACCAAATGCAAATGCTCAGTATTAATAAAAAAGGGAATTCTTCTCATTTTTATAGAGCTTTTCAGTTTCCTTAATGTTTGTTGGGAAGAATGGCTGGAGTCTTAATGAGTATATTTGACATTATCTATAAATAAAGGTATGAAAATCTATTATATATTAAATRACAGTGCGTGCTGTGAACAAATGCAATTTCTTTGGAATAAAAACTGAAGTCAAATTCAAAGACAACTCTGTCATCCAGGAGATTTTACACATCTACTTGTACTCCTTCTACCAGATATTACTRGTAATAACAACAATCAGGGCAGCAGGAGGTAAAGGGCATTCCTTAATCTCCCTGATTCACAGTAGTAAGTGACCTCTTAAGACAGTAAAAAAAAATCTGGCTTGACACTGCTTTCAGAGTTTCTCACTTTATTAGATACCTCTTACCAGACTGCAACACGCATATATGGTAGGTACCTTACAAGGAGAATTCTTAATGGRAGGTGAGCCTGGATACAAAATACAAACAAAATCACTCACTTAGACAGAAGCTYAGCTGGCTTTAAGTCTGGATTTTAAGTCTGGATTAAAATCTTTGTAAAATGMTGAGAATATTCAGTAACTTTGGGGATTCACCTCTCTCAAATTAGGCTGAGGACTGTATTTTGGCTTGGCGGTATATCATGAGCTCTTACTGATTAAGAATATTCAGGCATCTCTGTCCTATAAAAATAACAAAATAGCTATCAAMATTATTTAGTTGAGTTTTTTTTTTCCTTTAAGAAGCTGAAACTGAAAAATTCAAAACACTTTTTGCATATTACTTGCAGGAACTTTTTAAAGAAAGATTTAAGATCAGTTATTTTGGTAAACAGACCTGGCCATGACTGTCTATACCTTAAAAAAAAATGGACCTTTATCTGTTCTGTGCTCTGAAACCAAACCCCAAAGAAGCACTAAAGCCTCTTACAGAATTTCAGTGTGAAAATACTATTACATTTGGTGCAACAATTACTAATATTTTTATTAGTTTATTAGAAAGCTAATAGTGTTTAATATTATTCAAACAAGTGCCAACTGCATATTCTTATGAAGAAAAAAAGTATTGTTAGTTGTTGTGAGCTTAAAAAACTATGAAAATCATTATTCAGAACCAACTGAACAAATTGTGTTTTAATTAAATGCAACCACATGCTTAAACCAAAATATGCATTTGCTTTGCTCCTCTCACACTCCCCTTGCTATTATCCCTTCTTTTAATTCATGAATCTCTTTCATATTCTTGTATTCTTCTTCAGGCAGAGAGGTATTTACCATTCAGCTTTCTTGTACTAAGCAGGACATCTGTGCATGTTTATTTAACCAGCTTCAACATTAAATCTGCAATTTTATGTTTGTATAATTACTCTCACTGCCTCTAGTGGAGATGGCTCCGTAATGATTTGCAAGGACTGGATTCAAAACTTGTTCCTTCTCTCCAGARTTCACAAAATTCAGGACATGCTTTTAGGTACAGAATTTAGGAATTGTAAGGGAAAATTTTTTTTTTGCTTTAAAATAGGAAGAATTATAGGCATAGGAAAGATGTCTTGGGACTAAACAGAAGTGAAATATTTGGCTTCTTAACTTAAACACACGCAGAGTAGCTTTTTTCTTCATATATTTCTTCATATATTTCAAAGGGTGCTGCAAAAAGGAAAGGAAAACTGGACATGACATGACAGTCCAATAACTAGGAATCTAAACTGGAGTCAAGTTTCTACTCCCAGCCTCATTTTTAGTTTCGGTATTAATAGCTATTGGCTAAGAGGGAGTAGTCTTACAAATAGAGATTATGAATATTAAGAGCCTTGGCAGAAAATGACCTCATTACAAGGTCATTTTGACCAGAGATGGGGCATTTCTAGCAGAATAGTTGACTGAAAGACAGTCCTGGAGAACATAAAAATGTGTGAATTTTCTCAAAAAGGTGAAGAAATCCAAGTGAGTGCTCTTTTTTTCTACCATATTAAAGCTGGGAAATATCAATCTCAGCATTTTTTGGKKTTTTTTTGTTTGTTTGTTTGGGGTTTTTTTGTTTGTTTTAATAAAGTCAGTGCTGTCAGTATAATATTTTTTCCATGCGTATTTGTAGATTTGGGTTTTTCAGAGAATTTAGGCTTTAAATTTAGAGATTTAGGCTCAGCTGTAGATCTCAAACAGGAAGTAGGACTGAGACAAACACTCAATTCTGCTGTTAGGGCAGCAGTTCTGAGCTTCCAAAGAAGCAGAAATGAAGGCCCCTGAAGTCTAGATTAGTAAAATTGAGATTAATGTACACTTTTACGTGTATGACTTAAAGAGAAGGATCTTGTGATTACAAATAAGGACTTTAATTCTGCTGAAGTCTAGCTTTTCACCAAAAGCAAACTTAAGATTTTGAGCTATTAGTATAGCTTTGACTAATTTTTCAGGCCATTAAATGTGGTTAATTAAATATACGAGGAGAGAAAAACATAAACTGCCAAAATAGACAAACTAAGACTATATTCAAAAATGAATTCTCTTTAAAATTTAAATTAATGTTTAATGCACAATCCCATTGCCCTATATTTGTCCAGATCTGCCACCAACAGCATATTATGTGATTTCAGGAGTAGCTTCAAGTATACAAAAATATTCTGAAAATTCATTGGAATGATGTTTCCCTTCCTTATAGGGAAGGGAAATTTATCATTGCAGACTCTTTAATGTTCTTGAGTAGCTCATTCAAAGAAAAAAAAAAAGTAGATAGATAAAACTACACTTTTTTTTTTTTTTGCCTATACTAATTAGCTCTCCTGTACAAACTTCCTGACTAATTACATGGCCCCAGTTATGTAAACCCTCAGAATCATGTAGTAATCCACCAGGATAGTTCAGATGCTCTCCCTGTTCCAASAGAGACTTTATTATAGGAGCTCTAGTTGCAAAAAAAATCTGTCACATTGAACAGATAATAAGAGGCAATTTCCATCTCTCAAATAAAGTTCATCCTTTCCTCTGATGGTAATTCACATCTTGTTGAGACAGGACTTAATCCCACAGGAAATATTTGAGAACAATTAAAGAAAAAAAAATGAAAAAAGGAATATATTAGATTGCACACAGTATCTGTCTGCAAAACTCTTGCAGATGGCAAAACGTCTGGAAAGGGCCTCAGTAACTCACCCTCACATTCCTCTTTAACATATGAAGTTGACCCCTCTTCTGAAGATCCCAGTTCTACTCATTCTCATTCAACAGTACTTAGCTGTGTACTCAACATCAAATATCTTAAATCCTATTCATGATAAACATAGTCTTGGGAAAGAAAATCATGGTAAATATTAGTAGCATTTTTATTAGGAATAAAGTTGATTACCAACCCTACGAGACAATAGTGTTATTTCCAGAGAAAATAGAAAAATCTCTGCCTATTTCATTTTTCCCTTGAATTCTCTATCACTTAACAAACACAATATTATTTTTCTTAATCGTCAGTTGTCTTGAATGGGAATATGACTGGCAATTGACATTAGATTCAAACTAAATTCTTTCTCACATATTTAACAGGTGACAAAAATGAAAACCTGTACTAGCTTTCTTTGTAAAGTCTTCATATATTCAATGACAATCAAGTTCTGTCCCATATTACATAAAAAAATCAGACATTGAAATCAAAATATCTAGGTACTTATTCAAACTCAACAATGGTAAAAAACAAAATGTCTAGAAAACAATACAAATTAAAAATTAGTACCGGTATATACACCTCAGGTATAGTCTGTATCTTTGTAAATAGTCTGCTGAAGTCAAAAGTGTCCAAAACACAAAATTCTCACTTTGAAGTTTCAGCTCTATTAAGGAAGATAAAGCATGCTAGTACTTTTGGAAGTCAATAAATTATTTAAGATTTTCATTACATTTACTGGGACCAATATTCAACTAACTAATGTTTACTTCAGTGAGGTCTGATAACCCTTAGAGCTCATTAAATCCTTCTTCAAGAAGATTCTCTATCATAAAGAGTGTCTTCTTGCTTGATTACAGGATGCTGCATACTTTCCACTGTTTGAGCTGATTCCAACACAGCTTTCTGTTGTTTATGAACCTGAGTAAAAACCACGTATGAATCATACTTTTTGATATGTTTTTGTAAGTCAAAAACTCATGATCTTTTGAACATGTTCAGTTTCTCTATGTAGTGCTACCTTAAAATGGTAACAAAAATTAKGCTAATTAAATTGGATGTTATAGTGTGTTCTTCTCCTCTGAGACCAAAGTAGTGTTAGAAAAAGAAGGCTAATATATCCTCATTCAGATTCTCAGTAAATACTTAAATATATCAGAATACAGGAAAAATCAATATTTTTACAGAAAGTAGAAATAAAGAAGAATCACATGCAAGCCTGTAATCTTATGACTGTCATATCAGCCTGGGAGGCATTCATTTTGGGTAAGTAATTTTAATATCACAGGATGAAGATTATATAAAGGAGTTGCTAATATTTTGTTATGGAAATGAGAATATTCATGGCTAAAATAGAGCCGAGCGATGTCTTTTCATCGCTGAGTGAGAAGATCAGCAGAAAACTCACGTGGAGAATCGCTCCACATCTCTGTGGGAATTCTGCTTCTTGTGATCTGCTGCTGCCTGATTTAATGTGCTGAATTTATTATACACAAAGTTGTCTGAATCCTTTTTATTTCCTCAGTGAAGATATTGCTTTATGTTGTTGCTCAACAGCATAAAATAGTTAACTAAAACACGTTCTTGCATTATACAGCGCATGCCCTTTCTTGTTGTATTGTAGGATATTTTATAGATCAAATATGTAATAAAAATAAGTATCTGTGGCACTTGCATGTTCTTTTTAAACAACCTCTACTTCCTTCTCCAAACTCCTCTTTAAAGCTTTTATGAGATTTTYAGCATTGATCTCTGACCACATCACCTCTCCTCCAAGTTGATGTTTCTCTGAGAAAACCATCAGTCTTTTCAGGACATGAAGGTACGTGCCTGTTAAATTACTTAAACAGTCAGTATATTAACCTTTTCCTTCATTTTCTTATTTTAACCACAGTGAACTACAGTTCCAGCTGAGAACAGAGCCCCTTTCTAACTAATATTGGTGGTATCCCTACACTACTGTGGTACCAAAGGAAGGTAACTGGGGTAGGACAGAGTGTAACCAGCTGYGCTCAATCCTTTCTGTTCATACATCTTTTTATCATACACAGTTAAGTTTACTCAGAAATCATTTACTGGTTAACATAGTAGATATCTGGAACTTATATGCAACTAAGCTAACCATTAAAGTGCTCACCAGGCCTGTTACTTCTTGGAACTGGCTGATCGTTGATGTTCCTGAGTCTTCTAAATTTCTGCTTTGTTTTATTCTTTCTCCTTAGGGCCACTGCAGTATTTTTCCTCTGGTATCCTTGAGTCACTAACTACTACCATCTCACTACATTTCTGAAATATCTTTTCTCTTACCTTGAACAGCTTTAGCTCACATACTTTCTAATTTCTTAATAAAAAGTTTCTTGGTAGAACTGAGCCACAGTCACACAGCTCTGATGCACTTAACTGGCCCTGCAGCACATTCAGCTAAGCCCTCGGCATGTGGGCTAGAAGTAGAGCAGCAGCCACAGCCGAGCAGATTGACAGTGTCATTGGAGACCCTGCATCATGCCCCAGCCATCCCTGCTGAGCTGAATACCTTATGTACCAGGCCACATTGCCTGCCTTAAGTAACAACACCTAGCTGCTAGCATTGTCCAAAGCACCATGTTAAAGACACCATTAAGATTACAAAATCCTTAGCTAGTGCCCATAGACATATATACATGGTGTCTTGTCACTGCTGACTCACTGTCTTTGTTTTGATCTCCAGGAACCGTGCAAAGAAGAGACAGGCAGACAGACAGACACAACACACACACACTCACACACACACACACACACACACACACACATCCATCCTTGGGCATTCTGGATAAAAGCAATCATACCAAAATTGTTATTTCATGATAAGATGGGAGTGAACAGAGAGAAGCATCAGTCGCTTGCAGAAGGTTTATTTTTGCTTTACACCTTTAGATAAAATCACTCCCAGGTGTCTCCTTGAATACTAACTGCTTGGCARGCTTGACTAGTGTAGAGGGGAGTTAGGTATTTAATGTTTCCCATATCCTTACTTTTATCCGCGTCAATCTACAAAAATTATATTGTCATAATGCAGGAATGTATCTAAATCCATAGCAACCTAAGAACAAATACATTATAGCAATATAAATGTCTATATATTTTACTTCCTTTCCAAATGTAATGAGCTGTAGAGATATGAATAAGTTCACAGAACAGAAGGCAGCTCTATCCTGGTAGGAAGTCAAACCCTTCGCCAGGCCACAGTCTCCTTAGGTCAGACTTTCCCATCAATTATTAAGTTTCCTTTTTCTAATGTTTTTGAGAAATGAGCGAGCAATTTTTTTGGAGTACAGATTCTCCCCAGCCCTCCTCACTGTGAARCTACAAGCTGCTGTTCAGGGACTTTCAATTAATAGTGGTAGAATTCGGGGAACTATTTATTAGTTATGAGAAGTGGCTCTTTCAAAAAACACACTAACAATTTTTCATTTTAAGATAATGAAATTTTTACACTTATGACATGGGTTTTTTTCCTGTAACAGCAATGTATACTGGGTGTTTTTCTTTCTGTATCAAGAAACTCTTTTCAGCTGCAAGTAAAAAAAATGTGCASCAAGTTTTCTTGAAGTAAAGATTACTGATTATTCTTCCCCTCTTGYGTAGCTGAAGCTCTGTGCCATTCATCTGCAATACTGCATGCACAAGCTATTGTCTGATACAGAGTCCTGAGTTTTTAATAAGAATTTTGCATTTTGGCAGTCAATGGGGCTGTCTTAGATAATTTATGAACTCCTTTGCTCACAAATTAAACTGATTCAGTCCATGGAGAAATCCATGGACTATTTTTTGTGTGTGACAGTGTGATACATGTTTTCTGTGATGAAGTGATACTCTCCYGAACCCTCATCTTTCTGTAGATATTACGCACCGATAGTCCTCCCTTCGCTGAAAAGGACCTCTCTGATTTGTAACATTCACACTAATTTAACTATGAAGGCCATTTTGCTGGTGTAAGTGTTCAGATAGGTCACTAGTAAAACAGTCTTTGAGCAAGGAATTATCTTCTGTCAACATAAATGACTGCTTCCTGTTAATTAGAACAAGGGAATGAATACCAGCTGTCTGTTGCCTATATCTTGTTCGCTGTTTCAAATTTGCCTGTCTRTAATGCAATTGAAATGCGTTGCTAGACTGTATTTCCATACAATTTAGCAAGAAACAGTGAGCRGGGAAAGCAGAAGGAACCCAATGAAATTTTTGAATAATGGAGCACAGTCTTTGCAGTAAATAATCTTATATAGGATTGAAAGAATTCAATAACTGATGATTTTTATGCATCAGGTCAGCAGAAAATGCAAATACAAGCCCACAATAAAATTAAATAGAGAAATGAAGATTACCCTACAGTGTCTACTGGCATAAGCACTGTTGAAGGATGAGCTTTCACAGAACTSTTTTCTACCCTACTCATTCTTTAACAGATTAGACATTTTGTAGCTTTGAATAGTTTATCAGCAGCAAWGCTGGGTGTGTTACAATTTCTCGCTGGAGCAATTTCATATTTAAAAGGCACTTCATGGMTTAGCATTTTTCCCTTTCTTACCATTCTCTTAATCTAGCCAGCCTGGGTTCCCTTACAGTTTCTCATCACTGCAGAACCGAGCAGAGCTGCTAACGAACTCATTAGAGTTCACACTTTCTTAYTTGCCTTTACCTTGCTGTTAGGCAGCAACCTTGGAGAAGAAGAAAGAATTATATGTAAATTGGATTCCCATATTTTGTTAGATAGCCAAAGTTATATAGGTCTGTATAAGTAAATTACTATCTTTCAAGGCAGAGTTTATTTGACTAAGTCTTTTCACATCTATTCTATGTGCTCTCTTAAAAGTACTGTAAATCTAACTGCCTCCTAAATTATCTTGAAGTCTTCTCTTCTGTCACAGAGCATAGGATTAAAGCTATCAAGAGTATTCTAAAAGATATGTCTTTCTAAAAATCATAACACTGCTTTTATGTTTATGACATTGCAAAAGAATTATTGATTTGTCCAAAGGCAGAAAGAGACTTTTTCCTGAAGTACTGAAAGGGATGCGGAATTAAAATGATGTGGTGACTACTGCCTAATGGCTGATGCTCAACAGAGAAAAGCAGTTCTCTGTCATTAMAATATATGCTACAGTCAGGGTTTTGCTAAAATGTATTTAGCTTCAGGATGTATTATTTATGAAATAAACTTGACTTTGATTTGCCTCTTTCATTTTCTCCTCACTCTTCTAATTAGACCAGGATATTTTCTAGYCCTTTGCATTCCAAACAGGATGTTAATACTGTAGAGAGTTTCCTGCTAGGTGGGTAGTTTAAAAAGAACGAAGACATATATAACAAAAGGTAACATACACCTGGGTGAAGGCTTGATGGTAGTTTTTTTTCTAGCAGAGCTAGAAGATTTTGTATTAAATCTGGGGCTGTATTAGGAAAATAAATCTTCAATTTTGAGACATAGCAGTGTATTTAATCTGGATACTTTTGTTGTTACAGTAAAGACTTTTTTTTTTATGTTGTAGTTACTGAGAACAGCTTAGCTATTTGGTTTCTGAATCATTATTTTAACAGCTTTTGAAATATAACTATAATAGAATCACTTCATCCTTCTGCAAAAAATGTGAAAATCTGGAAACATAGCTAAAATAAGGCAATAGGATCACACAGGACTGTTAATAACCATAAAGAACAACTTGACTGAGGACAGAACTAAGAACATCTTACCCTTTCCTTCTGCAATAATGTCCTGAGAAAAAGAGAAAACAYCATGCAGCGCTAGGAAAGCTAAAAGCTAGGGGAAGGCTTTATAACGGCACTAGGAAAGCTAAAAGCATRGGGAAGGTTTTAAGATGGAGCTCAAAACTCCATTACCACCATCAATAATAAACAGGATATTTCATACTGCTGAAACAGAATTTTTGCTATTGAGCACAGAGAGACTGTAAAACAAAAAACAGACCCTTGAAACTTTCAAAGCCAATTAGAGAATTTAGCTATATAGTGCCCAGTAACTGACTGCCTGCCTATTGGCTGGTGGATTTTTGTGAACGTTAAACMACTTCATCTTGTCTCAGTCTAAAAGACACAAAAATACCATCAAGTCCATTCTTAGCCACTTCTTTATAGGCCTAAGAGATAAGTAATTTCCTTCTCTCTCTGCAGCCCCACCAGTATTTCCAGCTTTCCAAGTACTGCTCTATAAGAAAAGGGAAAGAAATAGGCTAATACTCACTGAAAAATGTACATGTAGTATGCACGCCATTTGCAGCTCATGATGATGTCTTTCAGCCAGCTGAAAGACCCAAAGTACGGTGGCCCAAAATATTAAGTCAAATTCAAACTCACTTCCCTTTCCTGCACTAAAAAACACAAGAAAGTGGGTGTTTGGAGTGGGGAAGGGTCTCCTTCAACCTAGACAAAGCTATATAAACTAGCAGACAAACAATCTGAAAAAGCTCAGAGAAAAAGTAATGGCTTCTGGTTTCCAAAAGTGCTGCATATCAGCTGGGCTCCTTTACCAGCACAAACACTCATCTATTCCATGGGCTTCACTGATGGAAGGACGGAAAAACAAACTGAATGGACTCACAGCTGCACACATGCAAAAGAAATAAAAAAAAAAAAAAGAAAAAAAAAGGTAAAGAAGGATATTTCCACACCAAAGACTTAACTCAGCATGTATTCAATCAAGATTGTATTCTTCTATCTTGGTAATTAGGCTGAAAATAAAATGTACTTTCTTCTCGTATTTCGGCTCTCTTTTGTACAAATAAAATGCTGTTCTCTATTACACTTCCTCCTTAATTCTTTCCCGGTTTTCCATGGCTTAACAAACCATTTATTATAAAATCAATTGGTCGTTATACTGCACGCCATGTAAAAACTTCAGCATGAAAGCTGAATGCCACTGTATTCTTTTGCATTTGAAAACGGTATTCTATAACTCAAATGAAATTGACTGGGACAAAGCACATCAAAAAACGGGCACAGAAGCTGCATTTCCTAAGATGGAAGCTGCTGCCTTGTCAGCAGACTCAGGTATCTCCAGCAAGAGTGCGGATTCTGGGCTCTGCGTGCCAGTTTGTGAATACATCCCAGGGAAGATGCACCTCTTTTTGTTGTTGTCCTGTATTTGTATAGCACGACTCTCTACTCCCAAGATTTCAGTCTCATTCCATGTCTCTCCTTACATCTCCTCCTCCTGCAAAACAGGGCTCAGTTCTGCTCCACCTACCTTGACTCCTCCTTACTCCACCCAGGTTCTCCCACTTCACCGTCTCTGTCCTTGCTGTGCCACATTACTTTATCTCTGCAACCATATTCTGAGTGGAAACCTCAGATCTTGTGCAAGCTGAGGAGCCAGATTCATGTGCACAAAACAGCAATTTACCAGCAAACATAGTTGTGCATAGATGTTTATCTCGCAGCCCAGGTGAACCTTCTTAGTGAAGTTGCTACTGCTACGATTTTAAAATGATCACATTCTCCCATTGCTACCAGCACTGCAGTTTCAGAGCAGCTGCTGGAGTCATACTGAAATCTCCTAACAGAAAGAATAAGATGAAAAATGTAACCAGTATTCTGAAGCTCTTCTTCTATATTGTGTTAAAGATACATTCACTACAGTAAAGTTTATTACAAAGCGCATGGCACGAAGTCATAAGCCCCTACACAAGTTTTTTGCAGCATCTTGGGGACAAAAAGAAAGGAAACTATGGGTTCCCAGTGCTAAGCCCTCAGAGGCAGCGCTTGGGATTATTTAAAAAAAAACTAGAACATAGTTCTAGTTTCTAAAAAAGAACATAGAAAGCCTCCTGGATCTCGATGAAGCTACTGGCTTCTGAAGCTACTGGGCTTCAATTTGCAGACCACTGGAAGTCCACAAATTACTTTTTAGAGAACAGTGAAAAGAATTTTWAAAATCATGATATTGTCAGTAGGCTTCAGTGTATGACAAAGGGCCAGATATTCACAAAAGAAGCCTTAGGATCACATTGAAAACAGGTTGGAAAATCTCCTTAATGGAAATAATTAGCTAGTGTGCAATCATAGAAAATGCAGCTCATCAAGATGTTCAACCAAAAGCTTCAGTGTAGGCAGGTGAGCTGGACCCTAGGAACACACTACAGGAGGTCCTTTCAGTTGCAGAGATAAGCTAGAACTCTCCAGCTAACTCCTCTTGAAATATTTGTGGATAGGCTGTATGTTGCAACAGCCCTTTCCAATGGAACTCCTCAACAGCCCTGCCTGCCAGCCCACACTGGCAATGCTTTAAACCAGGGCCACGAGGCAGAAGATCCATTCCTTGGACAAATTTGCCCCCCCAACTCTTTTTTTTTTTTTGTCTGTTTAGTGGAATTTGCCCTTCAGCCAACTGGTGGGATTCTCTRAATAGTCTTAAAAGGCAAACACAAACCTAGTGTAACTAAAACATATTTGAAAATAAAAAGAGAAACTACGTATGCCTTTTATTTCAAAACAAGTGTTTTTGTTTCCCTCAATCTGTTTTTCTTGTTACATTCATTATGTTAATTTAAAATATTTCTAACAAAGGAGATCTAATTTTGAGGCGTAATACAAACCAATACCTGTGAAACAATTTAGGCTGTGCAATATATCCAACAGCTGAGGCTCGCTGTAAAGAAAAAGGTTGCTGTGCTGCAGGAAGCTCCATTACTTCATTCTCTTTTTGTATAGGCCCTTCCATCAAAATAAGAAAGCCTAATTTGAAGTGTATTGTTTTAGAACACTAGGCAATTGATTTCATGGATATTCTTTGTTTTTCTGTGCAGCACATTTCTTTTCATAAAATAGTCTTAGCATAAGAAAGCAATCTTACTATCTGAAAAAGGAGTAGACACCTGTCCTTATTCTTAGGGCTTGTTGCCCTACCTATTGTTGCAATATTTATTAACAGGGTTGTCCAAATTCCCAAATAAGTTTTTACTTACTTATGTTATCATGAACTCTGAAATCATTTAGGCTGGAATTTTCCATGCACTGAATATCTAAATCAAATGATTTGTGTGTGCATGTGTGAGGAATGTTTCAGCACAAAATAAGATCAGAGTAAAATAGTTTGTCTTGACAAACTGAAAAAAATCTGCTGAGTTGTCTCTTTTTAGCTTTACATCCTCTGTACTTTGAAGAAGAGTTTGAAGTTTATTTTGCATATTCACTTCACTCTCTATAAAAGCATCTGATCCAATTTGACTGAACCCMTCTCTACTACTCTTTGCATCTTCATAGTGTGTTACAGAGTAACCTACACAGAAGGAAGAAGATGCTCCCTTTGTTTGGTTTAGCTGTCTGAATTATTGAAAAATTAAATTGCACACGATCAGCAGAAATTTACTGGACTTCTGCAGCTTAATCTGCAAATTGTGGATGAAGCCATCAAGGATTTTGTATGAACTTGCATTTTCTTACTACTCTAGGCTATTTTATTCTGCAACACAGAAACAAAATCAATTCAATATTTTCAGTGTTTCCGTCTTAAATGTCAGACATGAAAGAAAAGCAGATAGCTACCTTCATCAGCTCTAAAGGCATACAGCATACCCAAGGAGAAAAACATGGAGCACAAGGATTCAGGAAGAGAAAACTAGCACTTTTTTATAGCAAAAAGAGAAAGCTTGAAATTGTAGTTTGAGTCTTAGATCAACTTGGCAGAGAAGTGGACTGAAATTATGAAAATATTGATGAGAGAGAAAGCCTGATGGAGATGATGAAGGGACCAGTTGAGGCCAAAACATAGGACAGAAAATAGTAATTAAGTACTATGCTACTTATATATCCATAAAAACAGGAAGTCATATTTACATGTATAAAAACTGGACTGTACAGACATGTTCAGATATGCTGTTCTTCCTATACATTCCTATACAATGTGCACAACTGTTCCAGGAAATGCATAAACTGGATTTTATACCAGGAAAACAACCTAATCAAGAAGATGTTGGATGCTGATAATGAGACTTTCCCAGAAAATCTATAGACTGGTGTATTACCTATTTATATGTTATTTCGGCTCAGATCCTATTTACAAATTCAGATACTTTCTCTGTTAGGTCATTCCAGTTACTCAGTGTATCAGCTCCTGAGCTAGTTCTATCAAGATGAAGATGATGTGCTAGATGAGATTCTATTTGCTGAAAAATGGTGGAAAGAAGCTTCCTTAATAAAACAGAAATAAAACTGTAAGCAGACGAGGCACAGTGGAAAGTCACCCTCCCAATGCAGGCCTGCTTTTTTGGCACGATGAGTCACAGCTCAGCATTTGCATGGTGGAGCGTTGCTTACAGATGGACCTGTCAAAATCAGGTTTCATTACATAAGAATGACAAATGCAGTCCTCATGGGAGAAATTTCTCAGAATAACGAAAACTAATCTTTCTAATTGCATTCTGTAATTTAATAAATAGATATAGAGGACTAGAAAGCAAAATATTCACTGCCCATTCATTTCTTTGTTTCCTCAACTTCTCTCTAATTACTGCTTGCTTTATAAGGGTTTCACACCTCTTCCCTCTCTACCCCAGCCTTGACAGAGCAGTAAGAGAGAAGACGAAGAGACAGAAATGCCCATAACTGAAAATCTTTTTCTCTTCCCTGCACGTTTTTCCTCCTCTCTCCCACAGCGGTGTGTGGCTRATGGGAGGGCCAGGAGCACGAAGAGATTTGCCAGACCTATGCCAGCTCTACACAGCTCAGCTCTGTGGATTTCTGTCTGCTGTGAGCTCATGTGYACGATCCTCCCATGCATTTGACTAAAGGGCCTGCTGCTGCAGTTACCTCTTCCTGGTTTCCTTGACCATTTGCTACGGAATCAGCTTCCTCAGGGTCTCTGCATATCATAAAACAGAGAAGTCCAATCAACTCAATTTCATATTTTATTTATGTTTTGCTTTGTCAGTTGCTTGGATTGCAACAAGACATCCTGCCCTGATCAGGCCTTTATGCAGAAAGAGGTTTGAACCTTAGCATCTTATTTTGAGCACCGTGAGTCCTTTTGAGTTATAGTGGTGCAAACGGGTAACAGTGCTGGGGAAGAGAACACAGTTACTGCCTGGAATTCAATAAATGCATMTAAGCTTCAGTGTCTGTACCAAACCTTCCAAAGCTGGGCAGCAGAAGCCAGCAAAGCTAAAGAAGCAGCAGGGAAATTAACCACTGGAAATTACACTAGAGCAAACCTGGAATATCACTCTATGTCATATGCCTATAGTAAAGAGTAAGAGCATAGAGAAAGCAGTAGGCAAAAGGTGGAAACCTCATATATATCTCCTCCACAAAGAGATTTCTCTGCTTATATGTCTGTCAAACAGCTTGCGTTTCTCAACTACAAAGGCATTTGCCCAAGGACCCATGCGTATCCACTGAATCACATCAAGAAAAAGCAAGGAAACAAAAATATCTTTTTCTGTCCAGCAAGACAGGCTGATTCAGAAACTAGCTAAAAGGCAAATTGTCAGGGCAAAAGCAGCAGCACAATTCAGTGAGCTCCACCTTCTGCTCCAGTTCCCATCTTCATCTTGTCCGAGTGGATACTTTCACTGTAACCTGAGGTCAGAAGTCACATTAATCAACACATTTTTAATTACTCCCCCTCTGAGGGAAGAGARTAGATGCATAAGGAGTTCTAGAAAAGGAAAATAAAGAAAGCATGTAGGCTCCAGTAGAACAGAAATCAAGACAATTTTCTAGATATGGCACAGGATAGAATCAGTATCAGTAGTTTTGTACTCTTAATGATAATGCAAAAGAATTAATTTCTTCCTTGATCTCATTCCTTAAAACTCCTGGTGCTTTGAAACAGGTGTCTGAGGAGACGTTAACGAGTTTTGCTTCTGTCTGTGACTATAACTGAATATGCCTGTGACAACTGGTTTCCTAAAATTTCTCTGGGACAGGAAGAACTGAAGTTTCTTGTCAAATTTTGAGAGCGCTGGAACAATTTGCCTTCTCCACATTCAGCGAGAAGGCAAATGATGAAGAAGGATTAATAGAATTACTTTTATTTACCTGCTATTTCTAATGGTGCAATTGCATCAAAGTACTTGAGAAGCTTCCTTTGACAGTGAGTGAATGTCCACAGAAAAATCAGCAGCAGTGAAGCCCAATTCCAGTTCTGCACACTCAGAAACTTGCCACCAAAGAGGCAAATATTTTTCTGATGTAACTTACTGATAATCATCTATTGATAAAATCAATGAACTGTGGCACAGAAACATAGATTTGACCTTTTCCAGCAGGTCTGCCTCCACTGGAGCAGTCAGCCTTGTCAAATGACAGTAATAAAAAGGCAATTCAGGAGGAATTACTTTCTTATAATCAGAACCTCTTTTAGTTAAAGAAATCAATGGTCTCTTTGGAGCTTCAATACAGAGTCTTTGCTCATAACCTTTCTTCATATTTTTTTTTCCTTCATAATCTTTCTGTCACTAACAGGAAGTTTGAATTTGCAGCTAAGGCTCCCCATCTAGATGTCTTGCTACAAAAGGCTTTGGAGGGAAACAATGTGACACAGAAGCTTCTGTCTAGTCAGAATATAATGCTACTTAACTTGTTTGCTCTCAGACGTCCACAGAGAGCAGCTTTTCTGCCCATGTGTATCTACTAAACGTAAAGGATAATATTCAAGAAAGAGAAAGAAAAGGCTGAAAGCAAGTATAGTCATTCTGAAATGGTTTAGCATACAAAAGAGAATCATAGAATCAGAGAATCGTTAAGGTTGGAAGGGACCTCTAGAGATCAYSTAGTCCAAYCTCCCTGTACACGCTCACCTACAGGCACAGGGTGGCATCCAGGCAGGTTTTGAAGATCTCCAGAGAAGGAGACTCCACAATCTCTCTGGGYAGCCTGTTCCAGGGCTCTGTCACCCTCACCATTAGGAAAATATAAGACAGACTCAATCTTTTATATCCATAAGGAATAAAAATGATTACACTTGGCTAGTACTTGACGCTGTCTTCATTAGCTCTTGTTTCACTTTACAGGAGACCCCTTCGCCTCTGAGGGTGTGTTGCAAACTTCAGCACTGGTATGTGTGGAAACAAGCATAGCCATTTACCCTGAGACACACAGCAGTATCCCTCACATACAATTCTTGGTTGTAATCAGGCAGTTTTCAAGGCAGAGGGACTTTTGCTATCGACATACCTTGTAGCAAAATTACTTCTCTTTTTTCTTTTAGCCATAAGCTTTTTCCATATTTCAAAATTCTGCCACTGTGCTTAGATCTTGCAAGTACACAGTTAACAGTAGGCAAAACTTTCATCTCTAGTTTTACTTGTGTGCTTGGAGTCAAGCTTGTGCCTGAGCATTTGCAGGATTAGGGATCATATGATTGCTCTGATCCAATTTTATTAGGCGTGCCTGAGACACATATTATCTTACTTCTGTTAGTTAAGGCTCTGTTTGGTTAGAAGCCRAATGCCTCATGGCTGTAAGAGGGCACAGATGAAATATACTTCCTACTCAGTAGCAAGGGAGCATCTGGATCTCCAGTTGCCCATTAGCCTCTGTTACTAACTCAAACATGAAACACAACCAAGTCAATCATCGACTGGAAGTGCAGCAGATGCCAGCACTGCAGTGCTCATTACGAAGGTCAAAAGGCAGGACCCCTCTGTGCCCGGAACACAACCTCTTGGACACCTCAGGGTGTTCTCATGAAGGGGACACAGTGGAAAATCCACTGTGAAAAAATACTTTTTTGTCAATATGTCCTGTAAATTCTGCATGCCTTAAAGCTTTGACTGATGTTTTCTGCAAGTCTTGGGTTAAATGAGACATAGAAAATCTAATTAATCTTTTTATCACAGAATCTGAAGCTATTTCATTTAACTCCCTACATGACAGCTGAATATTACTTATGAACTTGTCTCAGGGTACAAGTCATAGTCATCTCCTTGCCTTTCTTTGCAACAAGTAGACAAGCGTCCTGTGCTTGATCGTGTATATTGTAGCAGCCCAAGTCAGCAGTGGTTGATTGTGCAGAACAAATACGTACAGCACCATAAACACTGAGTCATCATTATGGCAGAACTGGTGGCCACTCAATTTTAGATGGCTATATCTAAGCTAGTTTGCTAACCTACATTCATATCAATGTAGGGAAGGAGGCAATACTGGATACAGAGCTTATGTTGCTTTTTTATATATAATTTCAGTTGCAATTAATCACAGTATATTGATTATAKTCTTTAAAGGTTGACCAGGGCAATTAACTTCTGATTTAGACACTGAGATTAAACTGACTTTCTGACCAAAAGAATTTATATTTAAAGTGTGAAGTAAGATGCAGCAAGTGGCTACTGCGTAACCACAGATAGTTTAAGTTTTGCTCAAAAGACAACAGCTAAATGGACACCAATACTTGAAGCAATTAAGATAGATAGTGACAAAGAAGTATACATTAAGAATATAAGTCAGTGCAAGTTCTCATGCAGTTAGAAGCTTTTTCTTTGTTTCATTTTTTTTACTATTAGACTTAGGTTGAAAAGGAAACCTGAGGCAGTGTTTTACACCAATGCAAAACTAATGAAAACCAAATTACAATGAAACCCACCTAAACTGGGAAATTAAAACCTCTTTTTCTTCTCATTAGATTTTGGAAGGTTTTGAACCAACACAAAACTGCTGATTGCTCCCCCAAAAGTCCTGCAGCCTATCTCAAAACCTGGTTTTGTCATTTGTCCAAGTCAAAATATGAAGGCAGGAAAGCAACAGGGAGATCATACCATGAACAGTTATTCTTGCAATCAAGATCATTCAACATTGAATTATCTGTAGAGGAAAAAATAAAGGTTTATTTTTTTGTTTATGAAAAGCAGTAAGATTGACAGGCGTTCTCACTCCTCATCACAGTAAAACTGAAACATATTTTTATTCTTCTCACAGAGAAGTTGCTAGAGTCTGTTTCAAATCCCTCTTCCCACCAAGCAGCAGAAAGAGCAGCCTTGTCTTCTGCATTCCAAGAGAACATGAAATGTCCTCTCTTACCTTTGCATCCTAGGTCTGAAAAACCTTTCTGAATTTTGTCATAAAAACTATTAGTTTTCCACAGACCATTTTGTTTTCCACAGGCAGATTTTTCATCTTTTTTTTTCTTTCAGTTTTTATTTTTAACCTACTTAGATTATTACAGGCTGCCAAAGCAGAGAGAGAAGATGCTGCAGGGCTGTTGCTACAGACATTGTATTAGTTCATAGATGAAAAAAAAATTACTATTTTAAGGCCACATTAACAGATTCAGAACAAGACCAGAGGAGTACCAGCATAAGACAGGAAGCATAATTTGAGTGCTGTATTGTACCTTCAGAATCTATTTGGTAGGCAGAAATACTTTAAAGAATGGCCAGCACCATCTTTCCATSCATTCCTCCCACAGTCCCTGTCGGTCAGTGAACAGTATCAAGCAAAGCAGAAAGAAAGAAGGGGGTCCCGWAGCTGATGCCATGTCTTGACACAGCACTCATCCACAAAGTACAACTCTGGTTTGCACTGTCACTTTCCCTGGCTTTCTTTAAAGTAAAATACAGGAAAATGCAAGGCAGAAAAGAAGATGCATTTAAGAGCAACTGATATGTTTAGAGGAACACAGGGTTTCCACTGTAAAAATCAAAATCCTCTGAGCTCAGTATACAGATGCAGCGTCAAATGAAGAGCCTAAACTGAAGAGAGTGATTAAAGAGAAAACAAAGAAACCCAAATACTGCTGTTAAATCAATTTGGTTTTTAAAATATGTTTAAGATTTAATCTTTCTTTCATTGTGRTATGAAAACAAAAATGAAAAATAAAGACATTTGGACAGCAGATTAAAAAACATCAGTAAGATTGCTGTTTGAAAGCACAATGACCATTTTAATCTCTTCTTCAGTAAATATATAACTGARCAGTCATTGACAATAACACACGCTGTATATTTCGAATGAGCACTTGCTGCAATGTAGTTCAGTTCCAAAAAGATCTGTTGAGTAATCAAAGTTTCAGCCACTTCATTCTCATGGCACTTGGATAATATTCAGGACAACAGTAAAMAAATGGAGTGAGAAAACAGAACAGGACAGTAAGAATATATACCTCTAGCTCAGAAGTACAACATCACTACAGCACAGAAACCTGTTGGTATCTTTGCATGTRATGCAGAGATGAGGTGCAAGCCACACACGTGCTCTAGCTGGCAGTCTTGACATCAAGTCCTGTGTAAATGAATCTGGTACAGAACTGTGTCAGGGAAGCATTAATTCTATAACAGGGAAAAGGTAGGTAAGTTTGTGCATTGCATTCYAGAATGTTCTAGAACAAAGTAATAGCACAAAACCTATTGTAAAGGAGATTTTCTGCACRTCACAGAAATTCATATTTTTCATATTCATATTTGATACTCTYTCAAACCAATGAAAGCATCAGTAGAGACCAAAAGTAGAGGAAATCTTACTAGTGCATGCAAAAAGAGAACATTGCACTAAAGAGAAGGGAAACTACTCACCTATTTCAAGTCTGGTTTGCTTCTTACATATATAAGGCTGTTTTCACACGATCGAAAGCAACGCTTCAATGCTCAGTGCGAAACAATGCTGCAAAACCAGTGGCTGACAGCTAACAAAAGAGAAAACACGATCYTGGGCACCCTCCTAAAGAGAAGGAAGTCAAGGAAGCAGGCCCAATTTGCACATACACCAAAGCAAGCTGTGTGGATGTACTGGAGCAAGTATGAACAAGGAGGGATAAGCTGCAAAGCTGTGCAAACCTTTCCTAAGTGKAGTTATTACTGTATTACATGTATTTTACATGATACTTATTTTCTCATTGCTCTGCTCTGGTTTYCTTCCACGATATATGATGGCACATGGATCTACCCCTAAGAGCCCTGTCTTGGATACTCTTCCACACACAGGTTAGTACAACTAAGCACAAGCTCTCTCTTCAGCAACTGCCCACGTGTGTCCGGAAGCTGCCTGCCGGATCGCAGACTTCCCCCGGGCACCGCTGCCTTATTCCAGGGCTCATAGTCCATCAGGGTGTGCTGCCTGTCACATGGAGGCAGAGGATGTCTCGGAGGCCACCATTCATTGGGGACCACCTGCCAAAGACCAGCCGTTCATTTTTGCATGCATCTTTTTACCCGAGGCAGGTAAAAGCAAAAGTTTAAACCGACTTTATTATTTTTGATTAAYGGATTTCATTTCCTCCCTGCAATTTATGATAGAGTTAATATTATCTTCTCTTTGTASATGCAGCTCAGTAGGAAAAAAAGGGTTAACTAAAGAGAATGATGAAAATAGTATAAACCAGCACTCTGTTTTTTTTGTATTGATTCTTACAGCACTATTAAGGAGCTATGCCTTATTTTGAGGGGTCTGCTTTTTCTCTCCCATATATAACTATGTTAAATTATATCCTTGGTTTCATCTCTGTGTCCATTCTTTTCCTGTTATGCAGTTGCAACTCAACTCTTTTGATCCTCTCTGCAAAACACAAAAAAACTTAACTGTGCTCTCAAGTAGCTCATCCACAAACKACCTCATCTTGATGCTACTGCGATTTTCTCTCTCACATGTTTGTTTACTTTCTCACTTGCAGGAATTTTGAATTTCTAAGCCACATGCACTGGCACAACTATTTTTACCTAATTTTATGCAACCTGCTGGGTATGTCTACAGGCTCACAGTCAAATGTCTGCTTCCTCAGCAGCTGATAATATTCTTAGGCTCTGTGCAATCTATTTACTTGTCTGTGTTAAAGGGGCACAGTGCTCTTTAACTGTCTGTAGCCTTCTCCCCATCCCCTTCTTCTTTTCTTCTTCCATCAGGAAACTAATATTGATCAAAAACAAGAATAAATTAGCTTTCTCGCATTTAACTCAAGAAAGTACATTTTCAAAGGAGWGTCACTTTTACTCAAATCTGTAAAGTAAGGATATATACCTCATATCTATTTGGGCTCTCCTTTTCAGTAAAGCATAAATATGTGGTCAGTGCAGGGTCTGATGTAAATCCTAGTAGAATCTCTATGAAAATACTCAGGTTAAAATACCAGGAGATCATGTCACATGTGTAGCATTAGCACATAAAACCAAGATATAATCTAGGTGCTCAATCATGCCAGACCTGTACTCACCCTCAGTGCAGTGTGTATTGTAGAATCAGACCTTATTATTTTTCAAACTATCTACTCTAGCATAAATAAGACAGATCAAATAGCAATTTTCAGCTTGTTCTCATGGGAAGCAGAATATCCACTAGACAACAGCACCTAGTTTTAAGTCATGCACTTGTGTTTCCCTTCCTGATTCAGCCTCTGAGTATGATGGACAYGTCACTTCCACTTCTCTTGTGAAACAGAACAGTAATAGTCACCTCCATTGAAAATTGCTTTGAGATTTAATTATGGGAACAATACAGAGARGAAAGAAATATTCATACCATGATTATCATTTAATTGCTTGCACATCACTAAAACTAAAGTTAAAGGGTAATGCAATAAGCTCAAGACAGGMTAGAAATTCAGCTGAGTGAAGACTGCTCGGCTGGGCCTTTGCTWAACATCCTGCTGGCAGCGCTTGACATTCATTCTTTAAGCTACTGTTACCTGCCACCTAGAGGTACAGCAGTCAGTAGCAGCTTCACTCATAAGCAATAGCTTACCATCCATGGCTCAGTTAACTCTTCTGTGAAATTTCAGCACATATGCATTTGGGTACTTTCAGCACGCTTAAGTTTTCCTGCTCTACAAAATGTAATGGCTAACATTCGCTTCTGTTAAACTATCAACTGATGAGAAAAACGCTGCATAAAACTTGATACAATGGAATTTTAGTGTAAGGCTGAGTCAGGGCAGCATCCCTCCAAGATGCCCTCCCATTTGGGGGAAAAATGCAGAACTGACGTGCATCAGCCTTATCCTGACAACTGAGTTTTCAAATTTTCTGAGGTTGTATTGTAGATTCGTCTGGAGTACTGCTACTACAGTCTTACTAAATATAATCCCTGGAAAAATCCTTTTTTTTTTTTTTTTTTTTTATCATCCTCTTAACAGCTTAGGTTAATTGAGATAGCTAGATTAAATGTGCACTAAATACTAGAAAATAGTGTCAGATTCTGCAATTCATACTAATTTCACAGTAGTTGCACTCTTACCATGGTTCCAGCATATGCTTTCCCATTTCTTATCCTTCCAAAATAAAAATAAATAAGCAGGCCCCTCACTCAYATCCACCTATCTATTGTAGGGCCACTTCAGAGACAAGCTATAAGCTAATTATTCTACCAAAGTGCATCCATTTTCTGATGTAGAGAAATATTTTGTGTGCAGTTCSAAGTTTTATGAATTGCCTTAATAGTCTACAGCTGAAATACAATTGAGTGGTTATGATTATAATAATTGTGTAAGTATTTATAATCTTATAAGTATACCTGCATAAGTATAATAACCTTAGCAGTATGTTCRTCAGTCATCACATAGTAAATAGGTACATCTTTCAAGGAAACAAGTGAAAAGAATTTTTTACATTCTGATCAATGTCTTTTATCCCTGTGGAAGCCCAGGRAGCCCTTCTCTCTTAGGGCCCCTAAAAGAACCAAAGTTTGGATACCAAGGGAAAAACAGCCAGCAATCATTTGAGAAGACAAATCAAAGACAACAGGAATGAAGACTTAATTAACAGGTCAAATTACAGATTTCTTGCTGAAGTTACTGTGAAGTTTTCTCTGTCCTGGCTGACACACTCATAACACAAATTGCTACATAAAGTTGAAAACCTTAGATGATATTCAATTACAGTAACTTTCTCTTCTTTACATGACATTCAAATCAGGTATGAGGATAATAAAAATAATACAGGAAGCTACGGCAGAGTTAGTAAATCTGTTCTTTAGATTAGAAACTGAAAAAGTTATCAAAATAAGCAAAGAGAACTACACAAGTTTCTTTGCACATTGCGTGTCTGACGGTTGCAATGTACAAAGTAAAGCCAACTTCCACAGTATTGAGGATGGAAAGAGGTAACACGAGGTCATTAATTAATTCTGTAAATATTTATATTGCTCTTTTGCTTCAAATATATTCATCAGTTTTTAAATATATCATTACTATTATTGGACCATATTAGTAACAAGCTGTTTACTTATTTTGATGTGCAGATATTGTCATTAAGATTTAGCAGCCTCATTAAATATTAATAAATAATATTTTCAATGTCAAACATCTCCTGTACTTAATATTGCTGTATTACATTGTGTTTGGAGGTGTTTTAAAGCTCTCTGTGTATCTACATAAAGTACTATCCTTAAATGGAATGCAAATAAACTCAATAATGAAAATTATTCATTATTCTGTAACTTCCCAGGTTAGGCCACATGGGAGATGTTCTCCTTAAGGGAGTCTACATTTCAGAAGCAAGATAAAAACACATTTGAGGGCACAGTCTAATCTAATATACAAGGTTTATGAAAGAATTCTACATATATTGTTATGCAATCCAGAAACSTCTGTTTTCAGCAACCATATATTAAAATTTTGTGTTTAGAAATTAGCTTTTAGCTTCCCTGACTTAGGTGTGCATTTCCATGCAGTGCGAACAGGATCTTTGTCTCGTACTCTGTCATTTTCTCTGCAATAGCTACAACTAAGTTCTTGAAGAAATTTTCTGCCTTTTCCGCCTTGACAAGATCAAACTGACATTTGTTTCACAGATGGTGATCCTGAAAATATTTAGGGACAGATAATATTAATTTCTTCTTATTTACAAGCAACCCTATCGATGTCTGTAGATCTACTAACATAGATAAATAGAGAATCACAGAGYAGTTGTCAATGGAAAGGATCTGCTTGGAAGCCACCAATCCCATAACTCTCTCAAAGCAAGGGTCTACTAAAGCAAGTTTCCCAGGACCRYRTTCAGTCAGGGTTTTAACAGGTCCAAKGATGGAGACTCCCCACACTGGGCAGTCCCTCAYTGCCTTTTGTATTGCCACCARTCACCAGAGAAGAGCCTGGCTCCACACTCCCCAAACCCTCCCTTCACATATATACATTAAAACTACACTCAGAGCAACAAGTGCTTCCCAAGCACTGGCAGAAAGCAGTCAACATCTGACAGACAAGAAGYACAATCCAAAACTCTCACCATGAGCCTGCTGAGCTCATGAGACTCTGCAGTACCTCTGTATTGTACACTTAGTATTTTACTAGGTACTTCTTGGCTGGCGTGGATTCCCCATTAGGCATTCTTTTAGGCCAATAGAGCAGAAAAACAGGGCACACAAACTCAGCCRTGCTAAGCCTGGCTTAGTCAAGGAATATGCTCCTTCTTTACTTTATAAAACCAATGCACATTTGGTGCGAGGACCTGTTCTTCTGTTGGGGAGAGCAGCCCTTTGTCCTGCTGTATCCAGCATGCAGACTGAATAGTTGCAGATGTTACAAGTGCGTTGGCACTGCTAAGGAGACAGTCAACTGCTATAAGGAGCTGGACCAGCCATTGAGAAGCAGCCAAATTTGATGGTCCAAAACTACCGTCTGATACTCTTCCAGTCACAGGCCCCCCATATTTGTTACCAATCTCATCTGGAATACATGGCAAGATTTGCCTGGATGAGCTTTGTACACTTAACACAAAATTCAGGTCACAGTCTGAAGGAGGAGGGTCATCTCCTGTGTCACAGCCACCTTCCACCCTTCTTCAGTGTGGAAATAAAGCTGATTTGCTGACTGCCAGCAGTCACTGAGGATAGCACATACCTTCTCTTCAATGTTGTATTTCAGAACTGATGTCCTAGCCAGACTCCAGACAGGTTGTTGCATTCTACTCCCCTCATCCACATTATTATTTTTAAAGTGGATTAAATATTCTTCTTTCTTTCCCTTCCTAAAAGGACTATATTTCAACATTATGCTGACTGAAGAAGTCCCTCTACCTGTTTGAACTACTTGTAATTTTTACAACAAAACTGTTCTCTTTATTAATATTCACTGAATCCAACAAAAATTATAAAAATTCAAACCAGTGTATCACACACTTGCTATAACTAGAGAAATAACATACTGGTTCAGTTATTTTAAGRTCTGCCCCAAATGAAAATGCATTTAAATTACCTAGCAAGGGAATTAACATATTGTGATACTAATTAGATAATGTATTCTTAATCTTACTTAAATCCTGGAACATGGTGTTGATGAGTTAGGATAAGGGACATAGTATGATGTACCCTCATAAAAATATTATGATTACATTTTAGAATAACCAAAAATAGATAGGAGATTGGAAATAGCCTCCAATTTCTCCTTTTTTTTTTTTAAAAAAAATATGTACGAAAACATCTTTGAAGAAAGGAAAGTTTTGGTTATTTAATCTCTTTGGCTTATCACTTGTCATAAGTAGCAAGAACTCTACATTCGCACTGCACTCCTCCCTTCACTCCCAGTTTGTGATCCAGTTCTGTGTTACAGGATTCAGTTTTCAGCAAGACACACTCAGCCTAAGCAGGGTCTAGCTGTAGATTCCTCATGCGCCATCAGTTGGGATGCCACGAACCAGTCACCAAAAATTTAAGAGAGATGACTGTCCAAGTTCAGTAGCCTTCTCTGTCACCTAGCATGCCTTKGGAACAGAGGCTTTCGACAAGAAGTTCAAAATATATGTGGTTAAAAATACTCTRTCACTGACAGATCTCCCCAAACTATAGGATTTTTACCTGAAATAAGGATAACCACGGACAGAAATTAAACAATACTATTTGCGCAACACTATGGAATTTTATTGTAAATGCTCCTAAAGGCATCTTTTGAAAAGAATCCCAGTTCCTCAGGCCTACAGCTCTCAGCAATCCTCATTTTCCTCCTACAGCTCAGCCACCTCAAATTCCCACATTCCATCATTCAAAGCTCTCTGACTTCAGTCATTAGTCCTGTGAGACGAGAGGTCTTCAGTCTGAYACAACAATACACATTGTTCCTGTTCTAAGGGATGAAGAGCATCCCACAATCTTATCATACTGTTTTAAGAGACAAGACTCTTAATTAGGGTTACCCAGCAGAAACACTCTATAAACCAATTTCTTTGAGAGGCTTATGAATATCCATAGTTTCAGCATTMCATGGTATATTACCCAACTCTGCTTTACATCCATATCTTTCCATTATTTTTAGTAATACCTTTCTGCCTTCTTCCCACTATCTTCCCTCTACTTTTCAGTATTTAATATGAATTCCATTCACTGCTGAGAGACTCAACAGACTCAACATCTTTGAGACTTCTTGTTCTGCCTAAGAGCTAATAGGCAGAACACCGGGCACCATATGAAGAAAGAAACCATACTAAAGACTATAATTATACTATTTCCTTATGACATTGCCAAGGGCTATCAACACATAATTGCTGTGATTCAAATATATTCAGCTAGAGCTAATATAGGAAAATCCTAAAAGATTTAGATGGAACCTAAAAGGTTTAGTTGGGACTATTTTGTAATCCACTAGAAGATGGGTATTTATCACATATTTTCACAGATACTATTCCAATTGGAGTRCATGCAGTTATGTCTTGCCAAAGGTTTTAATCTCCATATTGAAAAATGAGAAAACCATATTAACTCAGGGCTGTGTTATATTAGATTTACAGTATTCTGCAGGAGKTTTTTCAGTGTTCTGACTAGAGTTAAAATGTTAACTGTATCTGTGTATAGGCAGATGACCCCAGATGATTTAGATAGCCTTAGATTTGACCATTAGAGCAGAATACAGACTTCTAAATTCTGGTACATAGTTTATAATTTTCTTTATTGTCAACAAAATGATGAAATTATTCTTCTTTGTGTTTTCAATAGCTTCACTCCTGGCAGGTAATAGGTTGATGAGAATACCTGTTTTTATCTTTAATATTCTATTAAAAATATATATAACTTTTAGGTCAGGCACTAGAGGGAATATATGACCATTGTGTACAAGCAGATTGTTTTTCTCCAGTGTGTGGTTAACTTTAAACTTACTTTGCATTCTGAATTTCTTACTCARTTCACTTTCACCACTGCCAGTGTCTCCCCGAGCATAGTTATGCATGTGTTGGAATACAGCTTTGTATTTTACACTAAGTACAGTAKGAGAATTTCAGATATTCTGTTCTAAAATAACATATGAATATAGAGAAGGAAAAAAAATACATTAAGCAGACATGCTTGTTGTCCATTTCCAGTGGGAGCTCCATGGAAATCCAGGGAATTGTTTTATCCTCTAAAGCTTATACCCTTAGCTAGAGGCAAGATTTCCTATCTGATCAGACAAACTAAGGACACAGAGCCAACAGCCATTCTAGCTGAGCCAGAATCATTCACTAACAAGTTTGCTTTGTTTGATGAGAAGGCAAAAGCACCAAGAGAAAGAGCTCTTTTCCATACCATTTCTGTTAGACAGCAGAACATTTCAGAGAGCACATACTGCATTTTCTGAAATAACAGATTAGAAATTGCTGCTGTGACTTCTTTCACTATCTATCAAAGCCTGCTACATGTAGAAATGTACTCACAGTTAAAAAAATAACTTCTCACATTGTTCTCCCTCCTCTTCTGTCTTTTTCTACTTAAAATCCTGCATGAGAAGGAGAAAGGCAAARAAAGAAGATATATTTAATTTGCTTACAAAATAAGACTCGTTTTCTTAGCTGGAGATATTGGGACCTTTTTGAGATACAGTCATCAGCTTATGTTTTAGCTATTTATATAAATATATTTTATATATATATTTAGCTGTAGCATATATTCCAGCACCCTGGCATCTTGAGAATTTTAGTCTTCAATAACCCTAACCCAATGCTGTGCTCCAAACTAGTTAGTCACACTACAAAGGAAATCAGTCACTTTAAGAAAGTTGACCTGGAAACCTCCTGTGCAAATGAAAACCTAAGCCCACAGCTCCAAAACCTCAACCACAGTCTTAAACCATGAGCTATCCTAGCATATCACTGCTCAGAAAACCATCTGTATTAAAATACAGGAATATGTTATACCAAGAACAAGTTGATGGATTTTTTTRTTATCTGATTCCCTTGACTAGATTGCCTAGAAGTTAGGTGCTTCCTAGGACTTGTGATAAGATTTGGCAAAGCAGGCCACATTTTAGCACTACGTTCATGACTGCTTAAAAATAACATCATACTCTGACATTTGCATTGTTCTTTATTTGCCTTCTATATCCACTGTACCCCCTTTATTTGCCTTCTACATCCTTCTGTACCCCCTAAACACAGCTTTATATTTTTATATGTTTAGTCTAATTAATGTACCATATCTGGTCTGTGTCAGTACATATGGGATCAGGTTATTGATTTAGTAGTTGCATTCTATACTGGATTATAGGACAAACCTTACAACACTATTAGCACAGTATTTTCATTGACTTTAATAAAGCTACTAGTGTACAATAGATTTGTACAGCTACATCAGCTGTATATCGGTATAATTAAATTCTGATAGCTTTGATGAATAAATTGATTTAAWATCATAAAATTAATTWATATAAAATAAAACATTAATAGAATCAATAAAACATGGCAGGAATAAAACAGCTTTTAAAAGTGGCAACTARTCTGAGGTGTTAGAGGAAGAGCTSCTAAATCAGAGATTATCAAATCATTTGGTGGTGATAAAAATTATGAGTAAGATCAAGACATTCTATTGCAGAAGTGGTTTTTGCATCCAGAAATGTTGAMATCAGATATGAATTGGAAAGCAACAGGTTTAACAGAGGAACCTAGCTCTCAGTCTAATCAACAATTTCACTTAAATCATAAACTAAAAATACAGCAGTAGARAATAACACATACAGGCAGATCTATATGAGAAAGCAGTATAAAATCTGAGTCTCTGGATGATAAATGAAAAATACTTGTACCCCAAACTTCAAATATTATCTTGAATATCAGTAACCAGTGGCCATTCCACTGGGAAGAAAGCTCACTTAAGTTTAGAGACAGCTTGAAAGAAGATCTAGGAGAAGGGAACCAGTGGAAACTGCAGCCCATGCCTGACTATTCACCATTGCAAGCACTTCTTTAATTAATTGCATTGTCTCTAGTATAAAATATTTTTCTTAGTCTACCTAAGTGACTATTATGTGATCCTAACTTCCTTACGACAAATAAATAAACCTATTACAAATCTAAAATTATTTCATTTCATGAGAAAAAAAAAAAAAGCTGAGGCCATATTATCTTTGTTTTTTTACTTGCACTTTGCAGTGCTTTAACATATAAAATTATAGAGCACTTTTAAAGATTATTTTGTACTTGTAAATGAATTAAGGTTTGATGAGAGACTTCAGAAAGTGCCTGTAAATAGTGCTGTGTGTGAATGTGTTCAGAAATTCTGTGGTGAAAGATGAAGGTCTTTTTACACTGACAGGCAAGGTAAAAASCCAGCTCAAAGCTCCTTTACTGTCAAAAGTCAGTTAACTTGGACACTTATGGAAGCTCCAAAATAAAGGAACGTTCTAGCCCTGTCTAAAAGAATACAGAGAAAGACAACTCCACAGAGATTTTGTTTTTCCAAARACACTCGCTCACTGTAATTTAGCACAAACTCAGCACTAGTTAGTACTTAAATTCACTCGAGCAAGAATAACTCCAATTTTAATGGGATGGGATTCCTGACTCCTAGGACGAGRTTCCTAACTCCCAGGAATTTAGCCTTAGCAACAGCAGTTTTGCCCAAGAGTCTCAGATGTTTTAGTCCTCTGCTCCTGACAGTCATATGGAATAAGACTGTACAGGTTAGGAATTAACAGCAGAAAATGACATGACAATTCTTACAATAGAGTGAGAATTTCTCTTGAAGTCACTGAGAAAAAAAATCACCCAAATGAGCAAATTCTGCCAAGAGCTTTGCTACTCAGCTGCTGTATAATTTTGAAACTACTAAATCAAAATGAGATGAGGGGAGTAGGATTGGGCTTGACRTCACTTGCTGAAAGAACAGAAGCAACTGTTCCTGAGAGCATATCAAAACTGTAGAGCTGAAACAAAACTATGAGTGGAATTCATGGGACAAGAGAGGAGAAATKATATTGGAAAGGACAGTTTAAATCTCAGATGTTTATGTGGCTAGGATCAATTAACAGTTTCCTGMCAGTCTTGTTATTCCCCCATTTTCCTTTGCTGTGGATGTGTAATAGCCTRCACTGAATTTGTATGTTTCTGCATTTCCTTCCCTCTCCTCTACCTTGATATCTCTATTTCAATTTCAGCTTACAACAATCCAAGCAGAGAATTTTTACATCGGGTGAGATAAAACGTCTGCCTACTTGCCCATTTCTGCTGCTTTGTAGCACAGCTTAACATAACAGCTTAAACCCTAAAWTGTGATGTTGGATATCTTTTCCAATAATGCTTTCTTACCACAGTGGGTATTCTTTCAGTGCATCAGTATGTCCAGGCCATTAAGGGAATCGCTAATATCTTGATGTATGACCAGCCAGACACACATTCTAAAAAGAAGGGCAGGAAAGGAGAAAAAAAWAATATTTTTTCTGCTTAGAATCTTTTGATTTATTTCAGCTTCCCTTTGTTCKTGTATTGTCTCATTCACTGTTACCACAGTATGCCAGATATAGGGAAGAATGCTTCACTGTCACTTTCTTATCTTTAAGTATTTAAATCATTGTTTTTTATAAATTGCTCTCTTTTTTTTGGAAATACAAAAATATAATGCTTAACCAGAAACGCTAAGGCACTAAAGAGGAGCTGAATGTCACTTTTTGTATTAATGGTCATCGCCTGAACTTTGGACAACTGACATTTTACTTGACGCCCTAAAGAACCTGCTTCCTAAGTGGCATTACTGTGAATAACATGACACAAGCTAATTWGCACTAGGCGATGAAGTCCTGATTTATCACAGAAAGTAAAACATGGGATATGAGGGAAAAATATTGGTGAAAGTAAATGATTGCTGGAAAAAAATGAAAGGATGTTTGCACAGAGAGCCTAAATTAAGATGCCTGTGCCAGTACTAGACGGAAAGGGGAGGGYTGGGGGAGAAACAAGAGGCAGTACTTTTCACAGGAGAATTTACTGCCATCAACTCCTTGTCAAAGATCAGAAGGCATTACAGGTAGAGGCTACCTAAGAGGCCATAAAATATATGGATTTAAAGTAACTAGATCTCAATATATTTACATAATGGAAGGTATTTGACCATGGTTTCTGCACACTAGTTGAAACAGAAGCCACAAAAGAAAASTATATTATAGCCAAATGAGCCTTGTTCACAGATGCTGGACTGCTGTTGCTAGAGATGCTAACCAAGGAATCCTTCAAGGCTTACAAAAAAACTAAAAAGCTTGAGTTATTGGAGCCTCATCCTTATGCTACCTGTATAGCTTTTAGAGCGCAAAATGCAAAGGAAATAAATCCCATTCTCAGCCTAAATTAGCCATCTACCCTCCTCTGTAGTCAATGAAGAGAAATGGAGACTGACAAAGACAATTTATCTCATTCATCTTAAGATGGAATGAATAGCTCTCTGGAGATAGTTATTTCTCTCCATTGACTACAGAGTGAGCCTAGATGACTACCGTTCGATTAGAGCAGTATCTTTTTGGTGGTTGAAATTAAATGAGAAGAATCTAGGCCATAATGACTAGAACTCCCAGAAATCCATTTATTTTTCTTTCATCTCAGGTTACCTGCAATCACTGGGAACAGTACAGATGAACATTTTTTTTCTATCCATTAATTTTAATATTGCATTATGGCAGAAATGGCATTTCTGACTTAGCCTTATATAAATTTCCTCAAAGGTGCCATATTCTGTTCAAGTCTAATAAATTTCTGCTAAGCCAYTGGCTCAGATTGATTTTTGAGAGAGATTATTTTAACCCTGAAACATAAAGTATTTCAGCTTATTTAAAAAGTCTGAACAGTGATCTGTGAAATGTAAAATCTGTTCATTAGTTCTCTCTTTTCCACTTTGTCTTTTTACTGTTAATAGCTATTTAAAAAGACAAACCTGTAGGCACCATCATACTGGAGAACTAGCATTAAGTAATGGTGTTATTTTACTGCAACARAGAGATTTTTAGCAGCTTGCTTTCCTCACTGGAATAACTTTCCTTTAGTTTGCCTAACTAATTATTGTATATCCTGCTATGTCTATGCTTCTCGCTTCATCACAGAAAAATGTAAGAATTTCCCCTCTAGCATTGCACAGGCTAGATCTTCACATCCAAAGGCACATAGATAGTAGCATTTTCCCTGCTTATCTCTCTTCTCCTGCAGCAGAGAATTTAAGAATGAGTTAATTCTTGSTTCTGCCATTAGCAGACTGCTCTGCACAACTTAGCTGATGTCAATGGGCAGCAAATAAGCACTYCACAGAGGCAGACAGGACTTGGATGACCAGTATTTTAGGAGCACGTCTATAAAGAAGATCTTTAGAAAAGGTAATGGATGAAGAAGCTGATATTTTGCTCTGGTCAGTAATCAATGCAATCTATCCCTCCTTAGTTGTTAGCAATAAATAAAAAAAAAAGGAAAGTCAATAGAATACAATTTTTTCTTCTGCTGCTGAATGATGGTGGATATTATCCTAAAGAAAAGTAYTGATTGGATATTCAGAAGAATATTCAGAAGACCTATTTGTTTATGGCAGTACTTGGAAATTCCAAATTCCTCAAGAATTTAAGAATTTCACTACTGCTTCTTCATCTATTTTTTTTTTAATGTAAAATATGTTTTTCTCTCAAATTAGGCATTTCCAGTAGCATTTCATTTACAGGAATCACTGTATCACTCAGGTGGCAGCACAGTAGTAATAAATAGAAAATAAATAAAGCAGTTATAATAGGTATGTCTTGAGAATTACTTTAACTGCTCTTTGAGAACACAGGAAAAGGAGGTTATTTCTCGGTTAGCTGGGGTAGCTCTCAGGAATGAAAGGAGTAGTCAGTGGCTCTTGCAAGGCACAGAGGAAGGTTGGTCCGACGTTACTGCTTGGACAGGCTGCTCCCAAAGTAAGTTTCGGCCGCAGAAGAGAGCAGCCTGGATTGAGTGACTCCCTCCAAGCTCATCACAGTGCTGCTGGGCTGGAGGAGCTCACACAGCTGGGAGTTTTGCCTGACCTTCTGAAYGTCACCCTTCAAGGTAACAAAACCATTAGAGAATCTCATGGCTGTTTTACCTACAGTCGCCTTTTASATTTCAGGGAGCAGCTTGGGGTATTTTAGCTGACCTGGTGGCAGCGTGCCCACCTTTGCAATGAGTTCGTACTGATTTTAAGTAAGTACTTGGCCTGCTTTTGCACCTGGCTCACCATGAGGGTGGCAGGAGCTGATGGCATCAGAAGGACTACCCGGGGGTGACGGAGAAGCGGCCTTGGGGGCCTTCTGGTGGCCTCGTAGCCAAGTGAGACACAGCAGGAGTGAAACTGTTAGTGAGGGAGCTGCCAGTGCTTCAAACAGGACCCCAACCATTAGTGAGACAACTCGAACAAGCACCTCAGCATTTGCGGGGCCGTGGTAGKGAGTGCAGGGCCATGAGCCAGGCGCTGCTGGTTGTGGGGCCCTTCAAACGTGCCTCACCCCTCAGCACGGCAGAGCAAACAGGGGACTCGGCTGTTGGTGGGACGGGGTTGCAGGCCGCTGCCCGTTTTGCCTTGTGTCTGGGGCAGTCTTTGCTCCCACTATACCGGAGGGTGGTTGAATCCTGGAAGAAACATCCAGAAAGGCTGTGAAATCTTCACTCCTGGGGCTGGTCATGACTTGAGTGGACCCTGAACACCGTGATCTGGTAAGAMTTTTAGGAGCAGACACCTGGATTAGGCTGACCTCTGGAAGTCCCTCCCAACCTAAGGTATGATCCTACAATTTACAATTTATTTCAATGAGTGTTGTTTTTGCAGTAAGGCAAAAAAAAAAAAGGAACTAGTGTGAATTAATATGATATTTAGGTCCCAGTACAGGCAGTGTTCCTGACAGGGGATGATATTCTAGAATGGAGCCTGATGATACACAACTGGAGCACACTAGTAAGATACAAATCTGAGGGAGCCTGAAACATCTGTTAAAATGCTAGGAAAATCTACTMAAGATGAACATGGGCAACTACAGGTAGCCCAKTAGGCTGGAATCATTACATTAGTGTTGTATTTACGATGCTTTTCAGTACTCAGTGATATTTCAATATGGTCAATGAATTAGACTGGAATATATAAAACAGAAGTAAATGGGAAAGGCAAAGAGCATGGAAAAGAAAAATAACAGCAAATATAAAAGGGAGCACACTGATGCTTTAAAGCAWTCATACACTTTGTCATTAGCATTTCTATGCTATAAATATGGATCATTACTTCAGTAATTASATTTGAAAGACAAAATTTATTGTTTGACTTTTTCATTTCRAGAATGCCAGAAGGAAGAAAGAAGCATCATTTAGGAGAAAGGCCTCTGCCTTTCATTGTGTAAGGGATCTTGCTAGAACCTYTCAGAACAGTCATCATGTTCTTACTGCCCAKCTGACATGTTTGGGGATGTGCACAGCATGTGTGTGAAGGCCTTTTATACCAAACTTTACTTCCTGATTCAACCCTGGAAAATCAGGGAATGCCCCAAAGGTTCACAGGGGCTGTGAACAGATACAAGGACATGAGTTGTGTGAGACTGCAGACAATATTTTTAACTCCTGTGAGTCACTTAAGATACCATTGCTAACATGTTTTAGCTACTAAAGTGGTTAACATCACCCCCATAAAATTGGTAAACACTACGTTGGAAATCTCAGCAGTTTGTAGCCACATTTCCTTTTTTTCCCCTCTCTCTCTCTCTTTTTTTTTTTTCTGACAGAAACGAACCAATTGAGTCAAGTTTTCTGGTCTCATGGCTGGTAGTATTTATTTAGGAATCACCCTTTGCAGGGCTTAGTTGACATCATTGATGAAGCAGGTACATTTGCACAAGCAAATTGACTTTGAGAACTTTGAAAAGCTGAAATTGGGAGTCTGAAACAAAATCAGCAATATCAATTCCAGTTTTGCTGGAGGGAAAATCAACAAGGATTGTCAAAGAGATAATAATTCACAGTCCTCGTAAGAAATTGTTGCAGATGAGAAAAATGCCTTACTTTAGTTTGTACTCTGGTTTTATCTAACAAGAGTAATTTTCTCTTTCTTCATAGTGAACTTTAAGAATAAAAAGACCTTAGCTGTTATATCTGCTATTGTCCTGTTTTAACTGTGTAATTAATGATAATTAATATGTCTGGATGAGTAAAGTGATTAAATGATTGTCTTGGACTGCCAACCTCTAGCTCACTTGATGGCAGGTTTAAAAATTACTTCTATTTAATATGATCTGTTTTTGGCAACGATACGACATTTGAAAAAGTAATTTCTTATTTTTTCTCACACTTGAAGCAAGAAGGCTCTACATCACTGAACTTTACTAGGGAGATGACAGCCTGGAAAAATTTAAGAAATATAGGGAGATGAATACRTCCATGCTTAGTGCATTGACTGCATGAGTGCATGACTGCTTTGCTTTTACAGTGGAAGTACTGGCATTTGTGAGCATTTCTGCACTTGGTCTTGCTTTTGATAAATTAGGAACTGCTGTTATTATGATAATCATACTAAGAATGGAGTTGGCTTGTATTTTCTATATTGCTGTGTAGAAATATCATCTCAAAAGTTAACCTAAAGTATCTCAGTAATCTAAGGTTGTAGCCATTTGGTAGACGTAAACACTGTGCCTATAAAGATGACATCTAGGTACAAATCTAGAACAAATACAGTGTTTCAAAACCACCTATTGTATCTGTCTAATGGAGTGTGTGCTGAAAAGATGTTTTTCAAGCTAYGCTGACCATCTAGCTGTGATGTCAGCTTTATAACTTGGAAGTAATATCTGATGGTCCACCCTGCAAACCAATGTAACCAAACTCTGAAAGAACAAACCTATATAAGAGCTATCTATAAGGATATCCTGGGATATCCTGCTGAATATCCTGGGATTTTTTGATGGAGTGTGTATTCCAGAATATATTTTATATATACATGCATATGGACAGTCATCTGCTCCCAATTCTATGCATAGATGAATCATAATTCAGAAGATGGTACTTCCTTGCAAACTTTGGACCTTGTCCCTTAATGTTCTTCAGGCTTCCTGCCTGGGCCCGTTTGGTTGCATCCTGACCATATATACTTGCTTATATTCACATGAGTACAATTACATATATAATCTTGGAAATCTGTAGGACTTTTATTCCTTGAATGAGAAGAGGTCAGGAGGAGCTTAAAATATTCCTCTTAATCAAGAAGAGGAATGAGAAAATAGTTGCAAGCTTGGGTTCATAATAGTTCCTTCTAGGAGTACAGCTTAAAGCAAAGATACGTGTCTGCATACTGTGTGTCATTTTCACACCACTAGCCCACAAGTAAAACAAGAGAGCACTTTGTCCATTTTTTTCACTTTATCGGACGGTATACATAAAATAGAAAAGTTTAAATACCAAGATATAGCAAAGTAAATCCACATGCCTGAAAGGAACAAGTTTCAAAACCAGATATATCTGTCAAACTATCTAATGTGAGCAAAATTTGAAAAGAAATAAAGTGAATGATTCAACTCTCTTTGATTTAYTAGCAAGATTTGATTAGGCAAGTGCCATTGATATGGCAGCCCAATTTCATAAGTGAAAACAATACTACACACAAGGAAGTGTAGTGTGTATTTTACTTAAAATTTATAGGCAGAAGAAAAGTTCTTCTKTTTGGAAGTATTTTTAGAAGGAAATCTCAAAGTTATCATGAGTTTTTGCTCGTCAATATGTGACCTGTAAGTGGGAATATGCAGTTGAGTTCCTCACTGACATTCCAGTTTGGGGTTTATTTGTTTCCTTGGGTTGGTTTGTGCTTTTTTGTAGTTGTTATTATTGGTTTTTTAAAGAGACATAAAGTGGTGAATACCATTTCATTTTTCTGTTACGGCTGTATGGCTCTTTATGATAAAATGTGCACAGCTGGGGACCCATACATCTAAATTCTGATCAATTAAAAAMCGTAGAATTTCTCTAGAATAGAAACCAGCCAGAGAGAATTCGCAGGGCAACAAGAAGGATTCTTAGAATCTAAAAAGGTGGGATGTTTCTGAATCCATAATTAGCCAGCTGCACTCCCAGGTCATGTCCCTGCTGGAAGATGCTTCAAATTGAGGTCTCCCCATTGATATTAAAGAGTTCATATTTTTGTGAAGTTAAGGAAGTTAAATCAGTTGGTCTAGCTATATGATGCTAATTTCCAGTGCCCTTGTGAATTCATAAGTTCAGCRTTTTTCATATTATGTATTAAAGCTGCTGAAGAGCCAGTTTATTAAAGTGATTCACCTTCTAATTTGCCAAGTTCCCAACAGGAAAAGCAAAGGGGAGGAGGGGTAATTGTGTAATCCTAAATCTCGTATATATAACTCTTAAAATAGTATGGTTCTGTCTCAAGGGAGACAAGGGAATGTAGCTACAAAACCCAGCAAATGTGTCTTCTATTAGCCCTGACTTCAGAATGAAATTTATAATTGTTCCCTCAGCACTGCCTGTCAACAATTGGCAGAAATTTCAGTTAGCATTAATTACACTTCATGTGCTTTGTAGTATATGACAGTTTTGTCACTCTTTTACATCTTCCAAAGTTTTTCAGTGTTGTCAGAGTGGAAAACTTGAATATAGGCAAAAATCTAGTAATAATTTGATGCCAGCAAATGTCCCTTCTAAATGGTATCTGTTTCCTTTTGAGGTTAGTATGGAAGTATGGTTAGTACTTGGAAGTATGACTTCCAAGAATACTTTGTTTAAATTAGTACTTCTCAACCATTCATGTTTCCCAGCCTAAAAGTGAAAGGAAAACATATAACGTGGTAGTGAACTATGAAATGTAGGTGTCTGTGCTTTCATACTTATGTAATGAAAGCATATGTACTTAAGTCTGAAAGTTTTGCAAGGGGCCTGTTGCTCTGTTAGTTCAGCTTTGTGTCACTAGAAATGAATTAAATTAGATTAAATCAATAGTCTTCCTTTCACTTTGATATATTGCACTGTCAAAACAAAAAACAATGAATTTATGGTAATRCCATTAAAAAGGTATTTCCACGCAGAGGGATCTGAAGTAGTAATTGACTCAGAGATGAGTCTTCTGAATACGTTCAATTCCCCTACCAGTGTAAATTAAGAGCAGAGTACTCTTGCTTGGCTAAAAGGCAATTTAGAGTATTTAAAAATTAGAGGATATGAGTGAACGAATATTCAGTTGGGATAACATTTAAATATACAAGTGCTCCTGACATACATTAAAAATGTGGCTCTTCACAGTTCATTACTTGATTCAACTAAATTAATATTAAAATGTTTTAATTAATTTCCAAAGGTGTTGCCAATGCTATTCCTTATTCCCTGTACAAATATTCCTCTACTCTGATTGTTCTTAAATATCTGAATGAATGGAGATGTCTTTAATCCTATGAATATCTGAATTTCAGATTCTCTGTTATGAAAAATAACTTAACACAATGAAATCCTGCTGCTAATTAAAATTAACAAGTGGTGTTCCCTCCATAGACATACCTGTCTGAAGATCTGCTCATGTAGCTGTTCCAGTAGTTCTCAGAATTAACTAGTGCCAAGAACTGCGAATGGTGGTACCCCATTTTGTAGATAACAAGTGTGATACTACAATTATATATAGCACCATGGGAATGCAGTAATGGTGAATAATGGAAAGGGAAGAGGATGAAATGAGATATCCAGAGATGCGAAAGAGTAACTAAACCCCAAATATTAAAGGTATCAGGTGATACTGAGAGTAAACAGCAATTTTTATTGTCCTTTTCCTGTCAGGAAACAAACTGGAGAATTGAAGAATTGAAGCTTTTCATGTAATAGTATCAGATGTTTTTTATTTGATGTTTCTAATTAAAAACTAGATTTAATTTTTCCAGCATTTGAACTTTTCAAAACAAAAGATTTTTGGCTTTCTAAGATTCTGACTGGACATTAACATGGTTGCAATCTATGAATAGCATGGCTATAGGACTATGAGAAAGTTCAGATTTATGTGTAACTCCAGGATACATTGCTTTAGCCTATTACGAGCACAGTCAGGGATGTGCTTCTGTGTGTGGATGATAATCATTTCAGTGACTCCTGCACACAGGAAGCAGTGCTCTGTCYTTCACTTTACTCCACCTCTGATTGCCTTCCCAGGCAGACTGAGACAAACACTGTCAATTCAGGTCTCTTATTGATGCTCTTCAAGATTCAAGTTCTGTGTTGAAAATCGAGTGTACTTTGCTCAATTATTGAATGCAAAYATGCACTGGTATCCAATCAAGCTTTTATAGCTAGGACAATGATTAAGGAATTGTATAGTTAGACATGGCTCTAGATTGTTAGATCATTACAAACCTCATCCAAAAAGGTTGTCAGAGGGAAAATCTTTTGGAAGATTCATGGAAGAGTTCCTTCCTGATCACCYTTTTAGCATTAGGCTTTGTGGGAGGGCATGGTAAAGCAATGAACACCGTCTAAATGTGAACCTTTTGTCCTGGGGCAGCCCTGCAGGACCTTGAGACTTGTCCTGGCTGTGACTTTCTGCTGTGGATTCACCCAGGAGACTGCTAAATCTCTGATGAAAAAGAATGTTACCCACTGTATGTGATACCCTAATCTTAGGACCGTGCAGTCCCTGCCCTCCCTCTAGTTTAGGAAAACTCATTTTATATATATATATATATATATAAGTATATATATAGTGTTCTTTACTACTATGCCAGTGTTTGTTTTTCCACTAACACCTACTTGCAAATGGAAATAATTTAAGCCTCAAGCATTTTTCCAGTCTGTTGTTTAGCATGGGAAAGTAGTGCCAATTGTCAGTTTACTTTTAATTTTTTTTCTGTTTCTTTTAAGAAGTTTTCTGTTTTAAATAAGCAGGCTTCTAAAACAGGAAGTAGCCAACACTGAAGCAGTATTTGCACTCCAACAATGGAATGTTTACTTCTAAGTCTGATTGACTTTCTTTACAAGTATAATTCATAAGATATAACAAAATYACTGAAAATAATGTTCAAGGATAAAAGAGTTCTGAAAAGATAGAGTTATGGATAGGCATTCTGAGAACTGAATTTTCTAACATTACAGTCAATGATTGAGTAGCAAATRCTATTTCTGATAAACTGGAATAGACTGCCACTGATCTAATATAAGGTATGTTTTCTGAAGGGCATTGACAACAGGAATTAATGGCTTCATACAGGAATTGTACTGTTAGGATGTAAAAAGGCATACAAGAGTATTTCTTCCCAGACATAAAAGACAAAGTAGAAAACAGTCTTTAAAAATTTTATAATCTTCTAATTACTCAGAACAGGAAAGAGTTTTTCTTTCTGAATTTATGATTTCCAGATGATTCAAGTTTATAGCTGTATAACTATAAACTCCAGCCTAAATGCTCATCTGAAAGAAGAGAAAAACAAGTTTTTGGAGGAGGGATACAAAATGTTCATTGGAAATACCTTCAGTTTGTTTTTAGCAATGATTACTGCTTCTAAATGTCCAAGTGATCACCCTGCAAATCTGACTCTTCTCCAGAAGAACTGGTATTTTAGACTCCCAAATTTACTCTCTGTTTGCCCTTGAGCAAATAACTATTTTTTGTYTCAGTTAACCCAGCTGTAAGACTGATAGTGCAACAAGCTCAAGCTTTCTGTTACRGACTGCATAATTGCTTTAATTTGTTAGTTCAGTTACATCACGTTCACCTACTTCTGATCCTTTACAAAATTGTAGCTGGGMAGGAGGGAAGAAAGCTGCATCATTTTCCTMGGCCAGGCTTGGGTRCTTTGGGTCAGGGAAAACCTGAGCYGGSGAAGATYCYKTCTTGAAAGCACCTGAGGACTCCCAGCTGGGRGAAGGCAACAATCATCATTCCAGCGGCTTGAGATCCTGTCACAGCTCTTTGTTGCAAAGGTGCATCCCAGACTAGCATCTAGCAATGGGCTCATGGTAACATTTTAAAAACAAACTAAGTAGTTCATCTGCCTTTTGGGGAGCATTTAGTACAAGCTTGTTTGGGGGGTTGAATAGCTAGTTTGGCTTCTGACAGCAATAAGAGAATTAAGGCTCTTTAACCAGCGAGGAATAAAGAAATGGAGATGGTTTTCTGTCATATAGCTTCAAGGCACTTTTAGTCACCCTTCTTCCACAAGATTCTTTCAAGATTGTGTTTTTTGTAACTGTATCGGATTTTGACATCAGGTTTTCCTCTGGCTTCTATCTCTCCAAACACCTTCCTGACTCAGACAGACACAAGAAAAAAAAAATTAAAAAAAAAATTCCACCAAAATTTCTCCCATTTTTAAGGAATTAATGCTTTCATTTCTATTTGGAAGATTTTGTCTTGTAAATAAGTTTCTGCATTTGTAAACACAGAGCAGGCTTAGCAAAGTTCCACACTTAGCAAAGTTTTGCACAGTTTTTACTGATTATGTATCTAGTTTATTTCCCATTCTTTAAAGAAAAGTGTTCTATTCACTTCAAGTTTTCTGTTACTATACAAGATACTATACAAGATACAAGATTAAGTATCTTCTCTGTCTCAGCACAAGATTAAGTATCTTCTCTGCCCTTACTCTTATAAAAAAACTTACATGTTTCAACACTAATATCACAAAAAAAAAAAAAGTAATTCTCAGGGGTATTTATTTGCATTGAGAAATACTTATAGCAGTGGTTCTAGCCAACAGTGCCCTCATCTTTCTCTATCCCACAACTTCTTTAAGTCTTTTACTGCTAAGTGATGCTTAGGTAAGATGGAAAGTAAACCTCAGTAGGGATTGGTGGCCTTTTTCCTAGTTAATACAATATGTGAGTTTAATCTTTTAGAAATAGAGGAAGGATTTGGATCTCAAGATTTTGTGTTTCCTACATATTTCATAGTCTGATTATGATTTGCCTTTTCATTATGCATTATTTCCCCCCATTTTGGATCTCAAAAGCAGACAGCTTCTCCTTCCAGCTGATTGGAAATGCAACTTTAAGCTAAATGTATATAATATACATTTGTATATAGATTTGTTCCAGAGCTGGGTCTGTTCTTTAGCTTAAATGATTCTTTCCTTCCTCCTGATTTACCTCTTAGTAGTGAGAATCCCCTCCCAGGCTTTGGATAAGCAATGCTTTTCCTGTTTATTTTCATCACATTGGCATCTAAGGCAGCAAAGTCACTGACTATATGAGGTTTGTGAGCCTGCCAGAGTGCTGGGGGTAGGGCAGGGTGAGGGTTCTTCAAGCAATTCTTGCTTCTCCAAGTAGGGAATCTTCTCATTTAATAGCTTGGCCTTGGTTCTCTACTTGATCTGTTTGAGTGCAGCATTTTACCGTCTTTTTGGGTAGCTGGAAATGSTTGAAGAGGTATGAAATACTGGAAAATCAGGATCCATATCCCAGTTGCAAACTAAGAAGATCTAGAAGGTAAAGTTGAAAGAATATGTAAAATCCAAGAGATAGGAGTTCTGCTGTGAATTGATTCTCTGTATTTCTCCATAATATGACAAACCTGGACTTTTTTTTAATTTATTTTATTTGTTTTTTAAGCTTTCATGTTCTCAGTACTGCTAACCTTATGGCTATGAATATGAGAATATGGGTGTCACTAATAGCATAATTGATGGGCTTTAAAATAGTGAGTTATTGTTTTGATTTTTTTTTAATAGTAAACTGTGGTTATTCTTATCTGTTTCTTGATTTTTGAAAATATGGACTTTATATTTACAAGCTTTCTCCTAAGRATTAAAAAAAAGTTCAATTATAAGTGAAAACTGAAAGCTGAAAGTATCTTAATCCTGGGCTGTGGACTACTAGCAGAAAGACAGTATATACTGCAAAAGTCATGAGAATTGGTAGCTGTGATTGTAATGCCTGTCATTCYGTCATCATAAGATAATGTTTGGAATGAAATATATAAAATCAGAATGAAATGTCACAGAAGTTGCTATTAGCCTCAATCAGAGAAAAGGAKGTTTATATGCAACTTCTAAGCCAAATGTAAACTGGCATTGCCCCTACAAACTAAAATGAGGAAGAAAGTTGAAGAATAATATGAATAGCTGTTGAAGTAACAGCTTCTCTGAATCTCAATAAAAATAATTCACTCSGAGGCAAGATAAATTTTACTTATTTTCCCCATGTTCTGTGTCTGTAGTGATTATTTAATAAGTTGTAAAAATGAATTTTTAAAGACAGCAGTATTAGCATGTAAAGATCAGTAAGATATTATGGGGCTTAGCTGTGCTTTTTTTCATAATGTGAAATGTAGTAGTAGTGTAAAATAATAAGCATGAGTCACAAATTCCAAGAAACTGGGAGACAGGCTATACTTATCTGTCCATAAGATGATGATATTTTGCTTATTGTAATTAACACTGTGATGCTTTATTTGGTGATTTCAGCATGCCCTGAGCCAAGTTCTAGTGAGAATCCCATCAAATTATCTTACAGCATCTGAAACATAAATTCTAGAAAAAWTTTGGTGAGTTTGTCTCCTCAGCAGCCTTATAAGGTTTATAAATTTTGTTATTTGGGAGTGGTTGGCATTAAAATTTTGGTASAGTGTTGAATTTTGCACAGTCAGCAGGGTGGACCATGCATATGTTGAGAAGCATGGACTGAGAGGAGAACCACCATAGTACCAGCACCAAAGCAAAATCCAAAACCTGTAATAAGCAGTCCTTCCTTGTCTCGAAGGACTCAATAATACTAAATTTAGAGGAAGGGAGGGRAAAAAGGTACTAAATAAAAACTTAAGACTCCAAATGTTGCATTAGCCCAAGACACAAATGCATTCTTCATTCTAGCTTAAACTGAAGAAMAGGTTTTCCTTTGGTTTGCTAAATACTTTTGATTTTCATTTAGTATGGTGATATGATGGTAAGTTTTTAGCTTTCCTACTATTATGTCAGAAAACACCCTTTTTTTTCCTATTTTTTTCTTAAGTATATAGGAAATGTACTGGAGATTATAACAATTTACAGCCTCCAYTCAATATTTTAATACAAGAAGAAATTTTAAATAAAGCAAATACAAAGCAATAATAAATAAGTAAAGCACACCTTCAGGTTTGTATGTAAAACAGGGTATGCACACTATTAAATAAAATAGTAYATATATATAAAATATACACTACATAAATAGATAATACATAAAATGGTGTATTATATAAAACAGTGTAKACAGCTTGATTCCCTAGTAATTCCTCTATATTTTATATTTACTCTATACTTATATTTCTCTAAAATTTCCTCTATATTTTAAAAGAATGTCCCATAAAAGTATAGGAAATTTAGCTTGGAAATGATTGTAGAAAAATCTACATTGGAACACCGTATAAGACATTGAAATAGTGATTGACTAACTGGAGACTGTCAATAAACAATTATGGTTTAACACACAGTATTGCTAAGACCACAGCTAGCAAAACTACACTTTTCCTRTTGTCCACAGATGAAGGATGTGAAAATGCAAAGGCAGTTCAAAGGACAGCAAAGATAATATGCTAGCGGAGAGGAAAAATAAATTGCATTATATGAGACTTAAAGAGTTCAACTTGTAACTGGTTGATCACRAATACATGAAATAGCTGCTTATAGTGGGAGGCTTTTGAACCTTGCTAACAATGACATAATGAGACCCAATTACTAGAAGTGGAAATTAGACAACTCAACTTCCAAGTAGCTGGAATTTCACAAAAGGTGAAAATTTATAGYGATGATGGCAACTAAGCAACTTAGCTTTACTGGTAACTTGAGCCTCTAAAGTGAGAATAGATCTGATTCTCYAAAATAGAATTCATTTCTCTTTTGAAAGAAATTCCAAGGCTTGTGATTATGGTACGAAGCAGAGAGTAGGCACAGAGAATTTTTCTGGGCTTGGAGTCTGTGCAGTMTTCTCTCTTTCTGATCCCAGGCAGAGTAAGCTTGCATGCAGAGCGCCCAGTGTGCTCCACAGTTCTGCATTGAGACAGGAATTGCAAGCTTCATGCTTTGGGATTATCAAAATTCCCATAAAGTGAAGAGAATGTGGTTTTTTTTTCCTTGACACATTTTTTTGGTCATAAAGGAACAAGGATTTGATCTCCTTCAGAAGCAACATTGTTAAGCTACAAGGAAATGGTAAGATACGGAGAAAGGGGAACCTCTGAGCTTTCCAGAATGACTTGTTCCAAATCCAATAAATGTTAAATAACTAAACAAACAAACGAATTGTTGAATGAGAAGTAGGAAAGGAAATTTCTTCTCAAGTCAGTGTGTCAGAAACTGTCAGCTTTCATACAGAATTCTCACACTGAATGAAGACCACTGTGTCAGCCATTGTCTTTCACAGCACAAAGGAAGGACAGTGACCTGATCAAAAGCATTTTGCTTCCAGCAGTATGGATCTGGCTCCAGACTTGAGCCTTCTGCTGAGCTCTGCTAGCAGAAAGCAGCTAAACTCAGTGCCTGGGCACTGCCTTTCTGAAAGGCAGCAAATGTAATTAAATAGTAAGAACTGTGTGTCTGCACTAGAAAATGTTGTATCAATGTGTTATCTCAAACATTATCTCAGTGTTAGATACTGAGATATACAAGRGCCAGGTAAGCCAAAGCACACCCTTATCTTATTGGTAAACCTCCATGGGAAGAGTAACCTCTTAYGTCAGAGAAGGTATAGGAAGTAAAAAGATAAAATGAAACAAAAAAGCTTCTCATCTTTGGAAGTCAAAGACCAGGTTGGTTTCATTTAAAAAAAATTCAAAAACAGGATACAATATTTTACTTTAGTGCCTGGAAAGTGATAGTGACACTAAAATGTAGATGAGTAACAGATAACAAAAAAAGCGATTGCCCTAATTGCTCAATTGCTCCTTCATGCCCCAATTAGACCTGAGACTCCAAGTATGAGACTCTTGTCCAATGAGTTGAACTGGAAGAGATAGAAATAAAAGTAGTTTTCGTAGTATTTTAAAGGCAACGTAAGCAGTAATGCTTCACTGATCCTTTCGGCAGTCACATATCAACACCAAGCAGCAAGGTGACAGAATGCATCCTGSAGGTTACTACCTACTTAACATGCTTGCCGAGATACCTCTGAATTTACTGGAAGCTCACCACTGGACTTCTTTTCCCAAACTAAAACAAGTTATTTCGTTGGCTAATTACTACAATTCAGTCAACTACAGTTCACTTCAGTAATTTGTCTGGGAAACGATGGTAATTCCAGATTATGAAATGTGAGTTGGAGAGACCTTTGTTAATATTTATACAGACTAATCCAATTTTTCCTTAAAGGAATTGATTTCACTAACCTCAAGGTTGCTGAATCCAGGCCCAAATTTGACAGCTGTGTTATTTAATACTGCACATTGACTTCAAATGACCACATAAGTTGAAAAGGGCTAAGAACAAATCATTAGTAGCTTTGTTAACAAGTGTATTCCRTTATTCTTGACTCATGAATATAAACATCATGGCTATTTTAATAACATACTTTCTAGAGCTTGCTGAATTAGAATAAAATATCAGTGGAAACCATTTTCATTGTTCAGTCAGGCTTGATATGTTTTTATTCCTTAATCAGTGTAAAAGAAACTTTCATCTGATAAAAGTCAAGCTTTCTGGCAGCACACTGTGAGGATTACAGTCTCACTTTTTAAAAAAAAAAAAAAAAAAACACACCTCATAGCTGATTAAGCAGCTTAATAGCAACGAAATCTTGGTAAGTTACTAGTCGAAATCTGTATCTTTTTCCAGTAAGTTTTTATATTTCCCAGACAGACATTTTTGTTATATGCAAGCACCATGTTTCCAGTCAAAATGCAACAAAATATGTAATAATAATGAAAAGGAGGAGATCAATTTTTCCATATATTTTATGAAAATGTGGGGTGTGCTCCTGATCCCAAAATGACAAAATATATTTTGACAATTTAACAAAGTGAAACTTTTCAACATTTAGGGGCATAAGTACAAAGAGCCCCTAAATGCCCCAGCTTCCAGACATACACATTCTCTCCAGGTTCGCTTTACTGACAAAGGAAAGAACTAAGAAGTCAGTCTCTCCCCATTGACCATACAGTTTCCTAATTCATTTGAGCTAGACTGTACAAATGATGGAGGTTAAATGGAGATATTAACTGTATCATAAAGCAGAATACTCAATTGCACATCAGCTTTTACACTTTACCAGAAAAGTCATTTTTGKTTTTTTTAAAACCTGAAATGATGAAGGTTTTTCTTGTCTATTTTAATTCTACATTCAATCCACCAAAGCAAAACCTGTTATTTTTTAGGCTTTATTGACATAATTTCCCTAACCACTATATAAAGTTACAGTATAATGCACTATATTCTCACCAGTAATTAAGCATAAAAGACTCCCTGGCACTATAATCTTTTAAATTAGCATACAAGGAAGCTTATTTCTAGAGTAAAAACCTGTGGTCTGACCTCATTTATACTGATACAGCTAATATATTATTGCAAATTTTGTGAATTTCATTACAGGTAAGTAATTAAATCTCTTTTAAAAGAAAGAAGGTCTCAAGTAAAAAAAAATAAAAAAAAAATACAAAAAACCAAAAAGTACCACAGGCACACTTATACAGAATTTCCCAATTTATATATACTAGAGATATCCCAGCCTTATTTATATTGGTATAACATGCATTATTCTTCAGCATTTGCACYCCAAAATAATTATGTTGTTAGAAAGCAAGTTTTGTGATTTTGGCTTTTCATTCTGTGTTGGTGACCACCTGTTGGATTCTGAAATGTGAGAAACTCATTGGTGCAGTTTTGACTAACCAAAGAATCGTCTGAAAAGGAAAAGCAAAGGTGTAGAAATGAAAGAGGAAATAAAACTGACATTTGAATGCAGGGGTTTTAGTTCTTTATCCAAGAACTGTGGGCAATAATTAGAACCTCCTCAGGATTCAAACTTMACAGGCATCTCCCAACACAGAAATTGCAATAAATCTTTCCTTGCAGAGAATAATGTCCTGTGCCTGTATTGTTTAAAGGCATCTCTATAGTCATTAAGCTCTTATGTACGGTAGGCTTACAAGAGGAACTCTACAGGGGAAAGAGCAGCACCCTCCTGTGCACGGGGGAGTCCCAGGTGTGCAAACATCCTGTGCGTGTGTCCGTGCACATCTGTGTGCGTGGTAAGCTTGTCCCAAGGGTGGTCTGCAACCTGCCTCCCAGGGCAGCCTTGCAGCTAGGGGCTGGTCCGAGGGGAATCACCTGGCTGTATCTGCCCTGGGCTGATACTCCTGCACAGACATGTAGAAGCAGCATTGAGCCCTTCCCTGTAAATRAGTCATTTTCTTAGCATGAACAGTTTGGATTGTGAGGCAGTAATGTACAGTTTACTAMAGACAAAGTAATACTGATGTCATTTACAATGCTAAAGGATCCTTTTCTACAGAAAACAAACCGAGGGATTTTTAACAGCTAACCATTTCAAGGTGCTGAGTAATTTTCTGAGGAACTGAAATCTTTCAACATCTCCTGATTCAAACAGGGGATTAGTGTTTCTGCGTCTGTTGCTCAGGGATGATGGTTGCACAAAGAAATTTTGAGGTTAGTCTCAATCTTCACAGTGCCACAACTGTTCGCTGTACCTTGCTGCTAACTACAAAATAGAAATGTTTGTCACAAAGACTTTTGTAACTTTTGTACAATCTGCAAATACATCTGCAGCTTTTGAATACAACAAATCTGCAACAAAGCCGCTGTAGAGGGGGTCAGCCTGCAACATCAGAATTTGTTTTGGAAATTCTACCACAAGGTTTTATGGGGACTGCAGTGTGAGTGTCYCACGCATGTTGATCTCTGCACCTCCTCAAATGCCCTCATACTCTTACACTGCACCGCATCCCTCATGGGGTACTATGGGCAGACATTTACACAATGTGTAACTTGCCCTCACTGTTCTTTTTTAAAAAAACTTGTTTTTAATGGAAAAAAATTGGTATTTACCAATGTATATACCAACATATATCTTTTAGAAATCACATACATTCTTTTAAATGTCTTATAAATGTCATATAAATGTCTTAAAATGTTTTAAACAGTAAGGAAAAATACTCTTCATGGGCTATCCAGTAAGCTTATGTACCTATGGGTATAGGTACAAAAATCTGATAGGTACTGAAGTCCTACAAAACTGCAGAGTAAGGTTAATCACATTGCTTTTTGGATATTCATTTCTTTTGAGAAATAGATAGCATAAATAGTTAAATATATCTTAAAATAATTTAAGCAGTCCTCAAACAGCTTGAGAAGATGAGAAAATTTAAAAACAGGAGGAATAGTTATTCTTCCCTGTTAAAATTAAGCAGCAGCTTATCAAAAGAAATGTATTTTCCCCAAGCTAAGATTCAAAGCAGCTACTAACACAGAGATAGAACTGCTACATGCAGCTTAAGGTAGACAAGAGCAAGAGAATGCGTGCTCTGCCTTATCTCGCCGAGGCAGATTTTTTGAGGCAGAATGGAAMTAACGGGTACTCACTGGTCAAATCTCAAAGTGCTGATTGGTGCCTGAGCATGTGGTAGCYGTCCGCAGGAAACTCATCAAAAAGCAGCAGAAGCTGCTTCACTTGCAGTGTTTCTATTTATGTCCATCACGAAGGTCCCTTCAGCCAGGCTAGTGAAGCCTGTAGAATAGTGAAGCCTGTAGACTAGTGCTCAGAAACTGCCTCGCAGGGGAAACCATCTCAGCGTTGTGGTAGCTCAGAACCCACATACCTTAAAGGAAAGGATCTGTGAGTTGCCCTTGTTTCTTCCTATGCTCTTCTACTTTTAAAAGGCTTTTAACCAAGGGATTGGCTTGTGTTTCACAGTCTTTCTGCTCTAACAGATTMCTTCTGTGATTTAAAACACTTGGGACTGCATGGGATGTAGGCTCAAGAAAAAGCCTACCACACCTGATGACCTCACAGCAYACAGCAAAAGCCATCCAATGTGTTTTCAAATTATTTTTATTCCCTTTAATCAAATCACTATAGCCTATACCAATTATTTTTTCTATATGTGTTTTCTACATTGCTAATTTATGTTTCCATTTAGAGATAATGTATTAAAACAGAATTTTATTATATAATTAAACAATAAAGCAGTGCAAATAGTTTTCTAAATAAATATCTTTACAGAGAATTTTGATATCTGCTAKTTGATATATTGAGATTTTTTTACCATGAAAATTCTGGTTACATTTCTGGCAAGACAAGGAGCAAARTTAATGTGCTTTAAAATAAATTGAGCAGCTTATTGCCAGAATTGTGTTCATTTAAATCAGATAGATAAGTCCTTCTGCCTCCTCCATGTGACTGTTTTCTGTTGCTGTGAGGAAGGAATGGGAAAGTAATATTGGCAATGCTATTTGACAGTGCTTTACACTTTCGGGTAAAATTACTGTTTCAGTTTCTAGCATCGTTCCTTGTTGTGCTCAGTATTCACATCAGTTTATTACTACAGAGCTTTCAGAAGGAGATAGAGGAACAGGACAGTGAACAAAAAGCCACCTAACATTTTCTGTACCTTTACTATAGCCCTATAGCTGGCTGTTTGAATCAGGCATACTGTTGTGTCTACAGTAACTTTCATCCATTTCCTTTAAATTTACTGTGAGAAAAAAAGACAGCCAAATGAGCCAGAATAACCCTTATGAGGTCTCCCTGGTGTAGCACTGTGATATCTGACTGAAAGTCCATCTCTTGGTAAACATTTAGCTGTTTATAGGAATCGTTATAAAAGGCAACAGTAATTATTTACAGAACTGAAAGCCAAATTCTTCAGTCCTTCTTCAAAATTCTTATTGACTCCAGTGACAAAGAACCCGGCTGTGCTGTGAGCTCAATTTTCAAACCATTTTCARAGATATTTTAAAGATTTAGAAGTTTATGCACTACTTTCAGAAGCAAATTTTAGACTTGCAAACCTATATTTGGTTTTAAACAATGTTCTGCACTGAAGCCATTTGTAGGTTTAGTTCGCGGATGGGGAGAAGGGCTGACTTTAAATATCCTGCAGAACCTTTAGTTTTCTTATTAAAGAACAGCATGAAAGCTTGGGATACTAACTGGCATGTTAATGGACAGTGATCCTACTCATTTCTAAAATGGAACATCTCTACTTAGCATTTTAAGGTATTGGATCATCCTAGAGATGCTGCATATTTATATAGTTTGCTCCATTCTGCTCTATTTCAATAAAAACACATGAAATTTCCTTCAGCAGCCTGGAAACTTTGGGGATTGTGTTCCTTTCCTCTAGAGGTAAAAGGCGTGACAAATCTGCTGTGTTTTATGCAACAGAGCTCAAATAAAACAAATGGAGATGTTCTTACATATTTTCTCACTCAGCCCTTTAATGTGAAATAGAATCCAAGCAGCAATATTTGAAATCTTTTGACCAGTTCTCATTGTTCTTGGCAAATACGACAAGCTTAGCTGGCTTTTTAGATGTGTTTTAGATATTGACTATAGCTATTTTTTCTGACAGCACATAAAAGCCAACAATGTCATAATTCTTCCTCATTTTCTAGTTATAACTAATTATGCTTTTTGCTSTTGGCAGCTTGATATTTTCTATTCCTTTGTCCATTTTCAAGTTGAACAGAAGCACCCAATCCAAGTCTAGTGTAAAGGAAAGTTGGTTTGCTGATAGTTTTTTAATACRAAGGTGTTCCTGTTCTTAGGACAGGGAATTATGACATTGATGTATAAATTTTGAATTTGAGTCAATTTTACTAGCATAGATTATTCAAAAATTATTATTGAAAAATAATAATTGAAAAAAATAATTTGAATATTATTATTCAAAAATTATTATCAAAGATTTTTTTTTTTGAAAAAAAGCATCAATATCAGAGATGTGTGGTAATTTGACTAACATTTTTTTCCTATGACTTTGTTTCAGTGGGTTTTGGCAGCTAAATGAGAGGCTTATTGCAACAGCTGTGTGAGGGGCACTTCTGTCACTTCTCAGCTGGGGGCAACTTCTAGCTAGATTTACTTACATGTTATTTGACCAGCATCTAGGCATTAACGAAGAAAAAAATAAGGGGTTTTTTTCTCATTAAAGTTATTAAGCCGAGAGAAAGTAATGGCAAAAAAAAAGTGATAAAAGTGATGTAATTGATGTAAAAGTCATGTAAAAGTTAGAATTCTATTTTTATGTTCAATTTAATGGATATTGAGGCTTCCATTAAGAAAAGAGAAAACAGGTCTGCTGTTGAAAATGGAAAATAGTCAACGTAAGACAGAAAACAATATAGCGGCTGACAGCTCTGAAGCAGCTTTTAGAATTTCTGAATTCTCCTAGAAAATCTAAAAACTATGTTGTTTAAAATTTGTATACAGACATATATGTGTATGTATAATATATTTTTATATATATATATATTTTAAGATGTCCATTTTTGGACAAAGTGTTTTACAGACCCATTATGTCTAGATATAGTTTTGATAGATAGACTTCATACTACATGCTCAGTTTATAAAACTTTCATCTCAGTTCACAAATTCTCACATAAATACAGATCTGTATGTGCAGGTGCCATCACCGAGGTCACAGATGGTGCTGGCAGAACAGCACGTGCATAAATGAAAACTTATTATGTACAAATGGAGATTTCATTAAGGCTATTTTTGAAAATATGACAGGGCTATGCACTTTCTAGTGCTGGGCATAATAATTATGTCTTGGAACAGACCATTAGTGTCAAAGGTGTCAAATTTCTCCTGCCTTAAAAATAGATGGTATCTGAAATTAAGTTTTTTTCCTGGTTTAGCAAAAAGTTCTTGGCAATATAACCAGGCTAACAACATATCTGCCCCAGGCAATTTTTCACTTCTGATTTGAAAARGAACTCTTGCTTATAAACATAAATAAATAACAATAAAAAAATAGAGGATTGAGTCCTCAGTCTACAAATAGATGCATTTAGATAATTAATACATTTACTTTCTCTTAACAGGCTCATCTGGAGATTTTGCACTTTCTTGATTTTAGAAATCATGAGCAGAGAGTAAGTACTGTATACTTGGATATTCACCAACCTCTGGAATTCTGTAAGCTGTTATTTTATATAGTTATTGATGTTATTTTATGTTTCACTCATTCTAAAGTTTATGTGATACTCKCATAATCTTTCCATACGTTCTGAAATCTGTTAATGTCCTTTCTGAAACTGTCATCTCCTGCTTCACCTACTTGTTCTCCAATAAYACTAGGAAGTGTCTAGGAAGATTTCTGAAGGGTGCCCTTAATTCCACACTACTCTTATCTAAGGCCTTCAGTGTCTGCATTAGGATTCAACAGCATATATATAAAGGAAGTATTCAGTACTGAAATTTGTTGAGTTTATTTGTTGCAGACCAATACAGTTATAAGGAACAGGGCAACACAGTGGCAGAAGTCTATTTTTTTTGTTTTAAAACATGTATTGGATTCTTGAGAATAAGTCCTATAATAGMGAACTCCCATAAAATAATTGGGGCAACTAGCACAAGAAAGTATGAATCCAAATCTTCTCACAGCTTAACTTCCCTCCTCATTTATTTTTCTCTTGCTCTACCTCACTACTTTCCTCTCATTGCAAGAGTTTGTCCATGTTTGCTCCCATGCTTCCACCTGATGGGAGCCACCACTGAGGACACTTTTGTTGCCTTAGCAGCTTCTCCATGAACTTGAAAATTATTATTTAACAGTTGGAAAAACTTTCATGTGTTGTAATGTATGAAYAGACAAACCTTACATGTGTGGCACAAATTCTGCTGTGCTGCAATAATTTCTTGCTATTCTTATCCCTCCCAACAGCCTCATGGATGGAAGGTTATTGCATATCTGTACATTCCTTAATGTACTTGCTATTGCCAGAGTGGGCTCTCTATGTGTATGTTTGGATGAAGGAATCCATCCTGTGACCTGTGTAGAGCTGTTCAGCGGGCAGTGGTAGCTGAGTATCTGTAATTTTGCTCCAAGTTCTAACTTGAATCCATAGGGACCATCCCCTAATCAAGTGTTTTTCTCCCAAGGAGCAACTGTGTTTTATTTGTTATGTCTGTTGGCTTCAGAGCAGAACTGAAATTCACAGGGAACATAGTCACGTAATTTCTTAGTTACAAGCTTGGAAAACCCTCTGGTGGAAGCATGTTGCAGAGGCTGTGACTGAGGCTCTATCTCTGAAGGCTTCGTTTTCAGCAAAAATGCTTGGTTTGGGCTCTGACAATCCATCATCCCGGCTCAGTTGCACCATTCAGGATCACCTCATGACATCTGCACAAAGAATAGGGGGAAGTGGAGTCTCCGCTCACCACCACAGCAGAAACTGTGAGAAACTCTGAAAAACATCTTCTCAATAGAAGAGCTCAGTCTGTTCTTCATTAAGCTGGTCTGAGTATGAACTGCAGTTCAAAAGCCCTCTGAACTCCAGAATCAGTAGATTTTATGCTATCGTATGCTTACTGTTTCCAATGGCTGATTTTTATAAAGAAATTTTAAACTGCAAGCTTGGGTTTGGAATTTGTGATTGTTGGTTTTAGGCACTCCAGAGACCAAGAAAAAGATATKGTAGAAATAGATCCTACAGCTACCAGATTGTGTGAAAAAATAGCTTAAACTTAAGCTAAGCTTAACGCTTAACACCGATAGTAATGCAATTGCAGCAGCTTGCTGCTCGTTAAAACTAACCACCCGAGTGTTCACTCAGATGGGCAAGCAAGGTTTGCAGCTCTCCATTTATAATTAGCTCCATTTTGCCCACCTGGGCACAAGCCACTGCAATAACACAATTAGAAACACACACTCAAGGTCTATGTAGGTGGGGGAGGATGGGCTTGTTGGCATGTAAAAGTGCTAAGATAATAATCTAGTRCAAATACATGTTCTGGCAGAGACTTCTGAATTTTTATGTACTTTTTACAGCAGATGAGAAATTGCTGTACAATAGCCAGKATCAGTTCCTTTTGTCTGAAAAGTGATACCTATGCCACACTTGCAGTTTTATTTTGTTCTGCACTGTACTTGTATTTTGTTCAGCTGRGGGAAGGGAGAAATTTGCACTCTCAATGCTTAAGTAATGAAAAGATTGCATAAACATTTATTTTCTAAGCTATCACAGAAAACACAGGTTATAGAGTTAGACTTCCTCAGGACATTGGASTTAGGAACAAGAGAAGCTAAATCTGACCTCAGAATCAAGAACAGCTGCTGTGTCAGAACTTTCAGATATATCTCTACATACATACTTTTGTATAGCTTATATATAAATATTCAAATATCTAGTTAGTCGGCTCTCTATTCTAGCTTAGCTACATTTTTGAGTTTGATGACTCAGTGGCAGCTCCCATACTATGYAAGTCTTTAATTTTGGAGATTAAAAAAAATATTATAATGTATGAATGTGGACTATGACATATACAGATGCTAGGATTTTATAAATGCCAAAATTCAGTAATCACTCATCAAATTACTTCTRTCCCTAAACCTCCTGGCAATAAATCACAGGCCCATGAATGTGACCACTATTTTTTTAGGAGAAACCACACATGTGAAAGGTCACTTAACACTTGCAACATCAGAGCTATAGTCAATAAAAACTTTTTTTTTTTTTTTAGTTTACACAAGTGTTACACATGAATTTTTCCCTTTGTATAAGACAAAGCCATTTATTCTAATGTAGAAATCAATAGGAAGTAGATGCCCGCATACCTTTAAACCTATGGGTCTAATGCTACATTAAAAGTTCACTTTTTTTYCATCCTCAAGGAAAGACATTACTAAAATCTCTAAAAGCCTTGCCACAGTCAGTCCTCTACCACAAAGAGCAAAAGCATCACCCAATTTTCCTAATATTTTTAAACTAAGAGTGAAAAGRAAGCAGTAWCTGTTTTTGTACAGCATARAARAGCATCAAAGCGAGCAATCTGTTTYTGCAGCTCCTATGTCCACATATTGCCCACTTATGGTTGCAGTAAAGACATGGAGTTAGCACAAGGTTTCTAGAACAATGCACTCATCCTCTTCTCTATTTCCTAGTTCATTTTCTCATAAAGCTGACTAGACTGAAACAGGTAAAAGAAATTAACTAGCATTATCAAGTTCTTATAACAGCAATTGTATATTGTCACATTATAATTATTTTTTTTTTAAGCAAAGGAATTGCCCCCAATGCTTTAGTCCTAAAATCACCCGTGTCGGATGAAACCCCTTTCAGCTTCAGGCCYTGCTGCAGTTTCTCTTTTGAAGTGCTCACAGGTAGAGGAGCTGGACAGAGAAAGCCCTGCTGTTTTAAGCCAAGGAGCCTGCACCCAGAGAGCGCCTGGCTTCTTCCTCTGGAAAAACTCCTGCCAAGCAGCAGRMAGAGTTCTTCAAATAAGAGGATGAYACATAAAATTAGAAAGGTKTAAACAAAWTAAATGACATTTTGCATAGGAAAATGTTTACRTCTGTCACCTGGCTATAAACAGATTTCAAGCCTATGTTTTAAAGCTGTTGACTTACCTCTGTGATGAGAAGAGATTTTCACCAGGTATCACCTGCCTTTGAAGTAGACACAAAGATAGTTCTCTGCAATGAGAGGCAAGTCTTTAAGTCAAGTTCTAACTAAGCTACTAGCAASTTTAAAGCCTGTGTTTTAAGACCGCAGGTTTCTTTGTCTACAGAGAGGAGCTTCAACCCYGGCTGTGAGTGCTTCAAAGGCATAGGGGCTACAGCTGGAACTGAAGCTGCATTTGAGATGCCAGCCTTAATACAAAGTAGGTTTTAGGATTCAAGGATTTCCAACATCAGGTATGTAAATATACACATTTTTATCAACTAGAAGTCATTTATAGCATTTATTTGCAATTTTAAAACAAGTTTAGTGAGGAAAAATAACTATGCTCTACAGAATTAGTGAATATTTTAGTCCTTGTGAATTATTTGCGTTTGTTGCAGGCCTGTTTTCCAAAGGATCACAAGCATACCTCCTGTAGTTCTGTAAGGCTCTGAAAGTAAAATTTGTCCTTATTAGCATGTCAGGTGRAACAGTTCCTAAGATCAGTCAAGGCCTCTGAAATATTTATGCAATATACGGAGGGTTTATTTCACAGCTACCCAAATAAAGAGTGTACTGTAGAAAGACCAGTGCTGTTTTACAGAGATACACCATTATTCTCCTAATTTTGTTCAGAAGTAACTAATACACTTCATGTACCCACTCTGATACCTAAAGGTAAAAAATAGAGCAGTSTCATGGCTTTTGTCATATGTAAACTATGGCGAGGAGGGTGAGAAGGAACTGCTCACCACAGAGGTAAGGGAGTTCAAGGGAAACTCAGTGCCCCATGAAAAAGACTCTATACAACTGTAAACAAAAAAAATGAGAGGAAAAAAAGAATAAAATGTTCCCTATGACAAATTTTAATATATATTTTGCTAGATTAATCCATAGACATATATTTCATCCATGTCCACTGCTATGTAATTCTGACATTTTTCTCCTCTTTGTGAAAATAAAATGTGAAGAGAGCATCTAGACCTGCGCAAATGACACATAAAGGAAAACTCCCTGTGTAGGATATCAAGCCAGCAGAAGGASTGAATATCTTAAGAACAGGAGCATAGGCTTTTGTTTGGTTGTCTTTTCCATTTTTCAGTTATCATCTTTTTTTCTCTGAAATGTAACTCTACTTTTTAGAGTTTGCCCTTTTATTTTTAATGAAAACACTATGTCAATAATTTAGAACCGTGCTGACTAAAAAGACTCTGAAAAAACTCCCCAAGACTTCTCTGAAGTAGTGACGTAGTTTTATTTTACTTGTTTTAATTCTTTGGTGAAGAARACACTCTGTTTTATTTGCCTTTATTCACATATTTCATCTTCTTCAGAAACAAAAATTATAAAAAAGGACAAAAAGTAGAAAATAGGCAAAGCCAGGATGAAGACTAAATTAACCTGGAGACAGCTCCATGCTTCCTAAGGCTTATTTATACATACTCCTTACACTTTCTATTCCTTCCTCTAGGAAGGAAGGAACACTCTATTTTACTAGTCCTTTCTAAGAAACAGTACAAAGTTCTACTACCTGACTGGTCTAGACCTACTTTCAATTAAACTGCTCTGTTCAACTGGCTTTAAAGAGTATCTCTTACTCCGTAATGGAGCTTACATTTTGTCCGTGGTTATCAAGCTTTTTCTGACATTTTAACAGAGCAGAACAATCCCTTTGGAGTGTTTTTTTTTGCTTGCCGGCTCTACTACTCTGATTTAGGGAGTAATAGAGAACTATGGAGTAGCTATAATGCTGTAATTAACTGGACTGGCTCTGCTGATGTTATTGACCRTGAGTGTATAAACTCAAGTGACTTCTGAGTAGCCACAAAGTACCACAAGTGAAATATAGCTCTGGGTTCAATTCACAGCCACCTGCTAATGGATGTTGAATTTTCGAGTTAAAGTTTTCAAGTAAGGCACTGCCTTGAGATATCGGAAAATGCTTTTCTACATGGTGCATGATTAGGGGAGCAAGCAGAAATGATAAAACTCTTATATTAAAACATTGGTTTTATTTGACTGTGTCACAGCAGACACGCTTGCAATGTTGATTATTCATTTTATTCATAATGTAATAATTCTTTTGTTCTCATTCTTCATGCTGAGCATCCTATATACATCTAACATAACTATAATCTACATTAGGGCAGAATGGAGAGTGTACACTTCAAAGCCATTATGCSTTTCCCTACTCTGGGGTACAAAGCCCAGCTCATGTCAGTTGTAATCGCTTTATTAAGGTCAGCATTCTAACAACTGCTATAATGTCTGAAGCTCCTGCAGTTTTGATCTGAACACATTCATGATTCTTGACTTCATCACATCTGCTTTTCTTTATACTCTAGACGTTTATATTTTTAAAAAATGCRTAAAATTTGGCTGCTCAATATAAATGGAGGCTGTTAAGTAAAGGTTTGTATTTTTAAGGTGTTAATGCCAGCTCTGACCACTGATAAAGCGGAACAGGCACCCTCACTGAAAGCACAAAGYTTAAAGCAGGCATCAGCCCTTAATCCTTTAGCTTAATTTCTGATCTCAGTTTTTACAGGAAACATTAATCTATTTCTGTTTTTAGAAATGGAAGATATTTCAGTAAAAAGGATTAAAAATATGAAATTGCAGACAATAGGGAGCTAATCACTCAAAGGAATCAAAGCAATAAACTGTTGGCARTAAACCTTAGCATTTCCTTTTATAATTGTGCTATGATTAGACAGACAAGTAAGACAAGAGTCTCTGGCTAGACGCTATACTTGCACAGAAATAACCTCTGTCCAAGATGAAGAGCCTTAGTAAGTGTGAACCCGCAAGTGTGAAGTGTGAAGACGGGATTGTGGATCGTTGTTTAAATTGAGAGTGCAACCAGGTCTAGGCCTGGAGGTTAAGACTGAAGGAAAGAAAGAATTTGTTTATTATATGACTCTGCAAGGCAACGAGGACTAGATGTAGACTGCTGCTTGCTTGAACAAAAGGTTATGTTTGGTCTGGGCTATGTTATTATTAGGACAATAATTAATATATAATTAATATAAAGTTTTCTGATTTTAAGAATTGAAAAAGTCACTGTATTACTGAGTGTTAGTGAGAGCTACAGGGCCTGGGTGGCAGTTTTTGCCAGCAGATATACCTGTCACACAGGGTGACTTTACAGGTGAGTATGTGTTCTTGAGGTACAGGTACATACGGGGCGAAGATGGGAGATTAGATTAGTGGGAGCCAAACTTAGTACACGGGAGGKTTTGACTGGACCCAAGAGTTCATCTGAGGGCTACCAAAGTGGACGTTAGGGAGCAGGGAGTGCCAGCTGCCCCCTAAGGGGACAAGGAGCCGGGAATGCTCACACAGCTGGCAGGGCAGGGGGCCTTGCTGCCATATCCCACATTCCTGAGCAATGCAWGCGGGGCGAACCTGGGGATAGCAGCCTGCTTCAGCCAGGTGTCCACATCTTACTAGTATATGTTGGAAGCTGAAACCAAAACAACKTCTGTTAATCTAAGTTTTGCTGATCTGGATGAAAATTTGGCCAGTCTTCTATAGGATTTTTCTTAGTCACTACTTTGGAGATGTCATGCCAGTAAATCTGGTCTAGATACACCTAATTCTGCCAACTGCATTTTGAAGAACACTGTTAAGGGCATGTAGCAAAGGATGCACTAATACTATTGTTGTGGGTTAGGCAAAAGTTTCAGGGCCTATAGAGTCATAGACTATAGATGAGTCTGCACTCACAACAGAGACATTTTGATCAAAAAATCCCGTTCAAAATGTCAAGAAGTTGCTGCTTACATTCTCATATGTCTTTAAACAAAGCCCTATTTTCTTTAGGGAAGGAAGAAGTAGGTCATAAAACTACAACTCAAGAAATAGATTCAGTTCTCTGTTTCATGATATTTTTATGTGGGATTCACAAAGCAATTTAGACTGCCAATGTTTTCAAGTATCTAACCTTTTAGGTAACTGTTTTCCCTGTTCTCTAAATTATAATACTGTCTCTCCTTTCACATGTGCACAGTATTGGCAGGACCTTGAAGATCTTGCTCCATTAAGAGTTTGCTTAACTCTTAAGTAGTGTGGACTGCATCTGCCTGATCTTGAGACCATTGTTATTGCTGCTATATATGTTGCTTCATTTTACTGTCTATATAGGGGGCTAAATCTAAACTTCCTATAGGGTATGATGAAAATTGAGGGTGCTCATTCTTTTTATCACAATAGGCATTATAAGAATATTAAAGACACTAGTACCACAGGATTGCAAGATGGATTATTACAAGCCACTTTTTAGTATGTTAATTCATGTTAGTAAGGCAAAATAATTTCTATGTTTTCCAGCACATACTCATATACACCTTTAAACTGACAAGWTTTCCTTTCCTTTGCTGTGCTCCTGAAGGCAAAGAGCAAGAGACCTTCTGCCTTCCAAAAATAGCAATGTCCCTTACTACAAAGCAAGAATCAGGAGCAAAGTGCAGGCTCTGGTCTGAAACTGTGCCTCAAAAATCTAGCTCTGTAAACCCACATCTGCTGACATCTTCAGAGAAAAGAACAAGACTTTCACAGCTCTCTATTTCTGTCCCCARCATGGTATTTCTAGAGTTCTAGTGTTGTCAAAAGAAAAAGAAATGCCCTGGTTATCACTGGAATCTTGACACCAAAACCCACATTACTTATGCACACGAATACAAATGCAAAACTGAGCAGCCTGGGAATAGATGTTTTCATCAACTGAAAAAAAAATGTACACACAAGCTGAGCAGGGTATGGAGTTTACAGAATAGTTTTGTAGTGATGACTATGACAGACAAATATTAATACTACTTTCCTTATGGTTTTCCTGTTCCTCTTACTGTCTATTCTCTTCCATATGCCATTGGGGAAAATATACCAAAGATGATTGTTTTGGACTTACAGATGTTACTGAATGAAAATTTCAGGTAGCTGACCGCACGAGCAGGTATCCACCCATGAGAGTTTACACCCTCCAAAGTGGGGTACAACTGTACAGGAGTGGTCAAAAGCAAGAAGGGGGGTAACCTGGAATTAGTCAAGAACAGAGACGGCAATACAGAACTAGTCAAGAACATGAGTTCTTACATTGGGTTGGGTAATACAGAAAGAAACTGATAAGGGGAGTTTTGGTTTTTTTTTTTTTTTTTTAATTTTTGGAGGTGCTTAGTTGCAGCTAGAGAAAAGTCAATAATTTCAAAATGAATGTCTACAGTGAGTCAACAGCAGGYTAATGCCTAATTCATATTTCAAGATCCCAATCTGAGTGATATAAATGTTTARATAAGTAAATATAGCCTATTCAGCAAAGCCCCATCGCTTTGTCTCAAACTAGTATTTCTTATATTTTTTTTCTTTTTAGTGTGAGTTGTACAGATTGCTAAATCAGGACACCAAAACGTTCCWTGAAATTTACAGAAAAGTAATTGATACTGTTTCCTAGTCAGATCCCTACAGTAATCACTGTACTGTCACTGTGCCCCCAAAACCACTTTTTAGAACATTTGGTCATGATTCAAAAACACCAACAATAAACGTATGGGCAAGAGATTCTTCTATGAAGATACTTGCATGCATTATTTTTTTCTCAGAAGAATGACTACTATACTTACCTCTAACACAGCACGCAAACTCCTCCTGTGAGAATACTTGCAGGAGGCATTTTCAGCCGCCTGTAAACTGGAGTTAATTAGCTCCCTGTCACTGCAGTCTAGTATGGTCTAGTTCAGAGAGGCTAAGGGTGAGTACATAGTTTACAGCATGGTAGCTGTAAACTGGAGGTTCAGTACTTCAGTATATACTGTTCTGTCTAGATATGTCCTACCATATGGGCAGAATAATTTTTTTCTTCCTGCACATTAAGAGTCATATTGTAGGTAATATCCATGATGCAGAGAACAAATACGTGCCTTATTATAATTCCTATACAGATTACTCCACCTTGACCCAGGCAAAGAGTGAATAACTATGAGTTGCTTATCTATTTGCTTCTACCTGGCAGCAAATTGGACAAAAATGGCTTATTCATTTAGTTCTGTGTAGTTACTTGATTGCTGTGCATTTAGATCTGCTCAGAATACATTGTGATTTGCTGTTATAAAGAGGCAACAAAAACTATGAAGATTATGGGAATATGATTCAAAGATCTACCTCCGAGTCAAACGTTTCTTGAGGCAGCAGGTCTTAGTTATCCTTTGCTTATGGCAAAGGCTATGGGGAAGATTTTGCCACAAGCCTGTATATGCTAGAAAGAGCTGTGTGTTTAATGATAAGGCCACTGGGTTGCTTAGTGCCTCTTTGGAGTGGCTTGAGCCAACAGTACAGGCACTGAGATAAAATGTTATCTGCCTGGTTTCTGGTCTGTTCTAAGGATATTCTTACCTTCAGAGAAGGAAGGAGATAATAAGCCTTCTGCTCCTCTGACCACTGAGAATGGAATATTTAGATGTTATTTAGGCAAAAGGAATGCTAGAAGGCTTTAGGTTCCCTTACCACACCAAGCAGTCCCCAAAAGATTGTAACTAAAAGAGTCCACTAGTGACAAAATTAAGACTTCCTCATGTGAAYAAGGATTTACACTCTTCATTCCAAGATACTGGGACAGAGATAAGCAAAGTATACTAATATATGTACTTAAATGGCCAGTAAAAATAACTTGTTAGGCACAAAACAAGTCTGGAAACTATACCGTTTATGAGAGAGAAGCATGAGAAAAAAATAAGTTAAAATATATTTCTGAAGATTCTGAAAGACATATTTGCAGGCAGTTTTTCCTTCCATGGCATGTTTTCAGATTTTGCACATCCTCAGAGAGAGTCTATGTAACCAGGATCTTCATGAAGAAATAAAACACATTCATATCCCATTCATATCTTTGCTTGTAATTGCAGAAGAAAACATCCATCATTTAGATGTGAAAATCCCAAGGGGCTATACAGAAAATAAGAAATGTGGAAATAAAATAGTAGCAGTGATACACTCTACAAAGTTTCAATACCATCCTGGGGCCAGATTCAGATGAAGWATTGGAACTGAATGATTCCATTTCCATGACCAGAAACCACAGTGCTTGAATAGCACCTTGTTATTGTTGTTATATTACTATAAACCATTTTATATGCATTAAGGACTCCATTCGATGCCATTCATGTTAATATTTAGCTGCTTAGATGGAAAACCTGATAACCCTATTTGCATCATAGACAGGGCTCATTTGTGCTTTTTCTGATCTTGCCATGGAATGCAAGATTTCAGGGGAGTCTAGCGAAATTCACTGAGAGACCTTTATACTGACATCTAATAAGCCCTTGTGTTTGAACCCCCTAGTCTGCCTGCTCTGTGCTGTGCCGGGACAGAGCTGCTGCTTTTGCAGATAAGAAAATGCGTGGCATAAAAATGCACAGTTATATGAACAGTAATTGCAGGTACCAAAACTGTCCCAATAGCATTTTTTCCAGGTGTCACATGTCCCTGGTTATCTTTCAGGTACCCAAGGCCCATGATTCTCAGACAGCATGTGCTCAACCAGCAAGTCACTGCTTGAAAACCTATTAGCAGTGCGAACTACATGAATCCGACCAGATGAATCCTGGTTACTTTTCACTCCTTACATTCTTTCGCATTTGGATGGAAAAGTGGCAGAACTGGCTGTTATGTTTAAACAGGCTTGTATTAAATTATGACTGAACTTGGTACTGCCTTGTGCAATGTAAGCTTTAAGGAGACATATGGGAAGGGTAAGACAAGAAAGAGGCAGGCCCACATTTCACACATCTTTATTTGGAGGCAAAATTTAGATCCTGTACCTTCTTGGAAAAGCCTTGCAATGCATTTCAGACTATATTACACAGTTTGGCTTGAAGTGTCCCAAAATACTCTCTTGCTGGTTGAATAGGTTTTGTGTGATCCGATAGAAGAGATCGGGAAGGGAAAATATGCCAAATACCAAATCTTTTCCAGGAAATTTTCTGCACAGCATGGTACTAGGTACAACAACAACAACAAAAATCTCAGTTTAGCAACAGTAATTTATTAAACAGACTGATCCCTGTGGGTGTGTGCAATTAAGGCTGAGTAAAATAGTTCCTTCTCATTTAAGATCACAGATGCTTGACATGCTTTGAAACATGCCATAGTATAGTGCCATACTTTTCTTCTGCTACACTGGGTTCTTATTTTTTCTTTTTAGTCCTTTTCATCCAGTGCAAAATTCCCTGGCTAGGATTCATTACAGTAATTTCAGACCAAGCGATGAAGCTGTAATATAAATAAAAGTGCATTCTGTGCATCTTAATTGTCAKTCTGAATACCTGTATAGTCCCAAAAGTAGAGAAGTGGGATTCATAACACATGTACCAGGAGACCTTTTTCCCTGATAAAGCCAGTGTTAATATCTTACAGTGCTTTGTATCCTGAACTTGAAAGAGCTGGCATTTTGTGGATTTTCAATGCAGTTTGGCACTAAGAAAATGTATCTATTTGACATTTCTAAAATCTTCATTTMACCAATGGGATAATTAATGTTCATTATATTTGTGTTTCTGTGGGGTTATTTGAACTGATAAATATGGCATTTGGTTGGTGTGTTTATATCATTTTAAGGGTTGCCAGGGAAACACTGAACACTCTTTCTTGAAAAATATATTTAACATGAATTGTGCCAGTCGGTCACATTTTTTTAAACAGTTTTGCTAATGATTAGTTACATAATTACACTAAGAGAGTATAGCCATTAATATTTATATATTTTGTTCCTGGTACCTCAGTCAAAATTGAAAACAAGTCTGTACCTAGATGACACACTTGTGGGACCACAGATGAAACAGTTTAAACACATTATTCGAGTGTCTATTTTATTGCATTTCTTTCTAACACCACAGCATTGAAAGCAACATTGTATTTCATGCATTTCCTTTGGATAATCTTATTACTGATTCATTGAAGATGACTTTTAAAAATTTACAGAAATAAGTTCTATTTTAGGACACCATCCAGGACATATATATATTTAAGTCTGTTAGACCGTTGCCTGAGATGATGCTTACGTGCCTGTATTCAAAACTACGATCCTGAAAACCCTGGGAGAGTTTAAAGGTTGCAGGACTCTTCCCTCTCTTCCTGTGGTTTTGCCTGCCTGTTGGTTTTGCYATCTGCCTATTGATGCACTACAAGTTATCTCAAATACATAAAAGGGCATCTTTGTGCCTGCCAAAACTACCTCAAAAAGGCTGTACTGTGGAGCACGTACCACAGGCTTAAGCCAAGTCTGGATACAGAAACTCTGTGTCAGGCTATTGCAGGCCCTTAGGAGTCTAGTTGTGATGTGCAGTCTCTGCATACTCCCATCCATCTATGGGACTGATCCCACAATTAGCAGTATGGTGGGAATSGGGAATCTCTCCTACTGCTCTTTTACACATGGCTAGAGCACATGGGAAATGGAAGGTTTGGGCTCACATCCTAAGGCAGTCAAAACTCCCACTTTGGAAAGCTCTCAAAGAGCTAGGACTGTGATGTGGTTGGCCAGGAAGCACTCATCATCTGTCCCACCACTGCGCAGAGAAATCATGAGTCGATGGTCACACACAGCAGAGCAGGCCCTAAGTGGGCAGGCAGGAGTTTCGACATTGTTACCTGTAGTTAAATGTAAATAATTGTACTGATTTCAGTTATACTTAATCAGGGCCACAGTAGCTGTGACTGAGTCTCCTCAGAACCAAAAGCCTAGTATTTTGTAACAATGCCTGTAGAAAGAGATGCTACCCAGAAAGGAAATGAACAGTATGATACAGGGCCAAACCACTGTATATCAGGATGACCTTGTGATTGCAAMGTCCTGCAAAATCTAGTCCTAACCACCAAAGGCAGTGCACACAGCATGTTCAGGCATAATCCAGGAAACAAGCTGTTTATTTATGGATTGCATCCCTTAATAATCACYCTGGTAAACATTTACTGAGAAAATAACTTTAAGCCATGGATTGGGATAATCATAGTGATAAAAAGAAGGACTCTCTGGTTGTATTAAGTATCTTGTAAAATATAATATTGAGCTCTTTCAACAACAGTAGTGATACAAAGGCTCTTATCTCTCTCCATGGACCTTACAGTACTTAGTTTTTCGAATAAGGAACCGTCCCCCCTCACTCTACTCTTAGCACAGAGCAAGCATATTCCATGTTTTAGGCCTTTCTTCACAGCAAAACTTTTTTTTTACTTTTATCTTATTGTCCTCCATTTGTTGGTTGCACCTCTCTCTTTTTTATTATGAATTCTTTGGACTAGGACTGATTTTGGTTTTTTAATTCTTCTAGCATAGTGATCTATCCTGTGTTAGGAAACATCAAGCATTTCTGCAAAACCAAATACATACTCAAGTAACTGTGAAAATAAGTAACTGGAAAAAACAAATAACCACAATGTTTAACCAATTGCTTCTGAATCGCTTCTGAATCCTTTGGGCCAACTGATGTCATTTACAATGTCTCGTGAAGGAGAATTTGATATGTGTGACAGGGTCTTTGGAAAGTAGTAATATGCTGATCGAAGCATCAGGCAATATTGAACTGTTTCACGTAGTGGTGCAGTTACAGGAGAGCTTTCTAATATGAGGCTATTTTCACTGCTCACTGTTACAATACAGGGAAAGAGCAGAAAATAGGTCTTTTTTTGTTTTTTAAAACAGCCATACTTCAACTGTTCGTTATGGCCATATTCTGATCTTTTTTATTCCTGAAAAGTAAAATTTACCCTAGCATTGATGACCCTAAAGGCTGCGAAGTAAACAAGCTTTCACATGAAGTGTCTTTAAATATGCTTATTGATTAATAACTCTTAGAAAGACCTATAACTCTTGAAAATTTTAAGACTTTGGAAYAGACGTTTTTATATAATAACTTCATCGTCAATGAATCATAATTTTTTTACAACAGAATCCTTCAAGATTAATTCAGTCGACATTAAGGTAAAAGTTATCTGTATTTCAGTAGGTCTTCCATTACAATTTGTATGCAGGTAAATATTAGTCAGTGGTCACTTAGAATGAATGAGAAGTGACCCTTCTCATTATATTCCTTCTCAGTATATTTCTAGTCATACATAATGTAACTTGACTCTTGAGCTGGATAAGCTTTGCTGCTCTCTGGGTCAATGAACTGCACTTGTCACAGACACAGAATTTAGAGTTTTGTGCATGGTCATTCTGGAATGAATAACATATATGGCAAGTTGGAAAGCATTGCCAATTAAATGAAATTCCACATATCCCTCAAGTTAAAAGAGGCGAAAGGGTCTTACACTATATATAAAGACCCTCCCTTTTGAAAAAGAAGGTAGTATTATGGCTGTAGYGTAGACCAGAGAAGGAAGAAAATCCTGTGAAGGAAAAATTCTTTGGCACATAGTTAGACATGGGGTTTTAACATATTTGGATATAGCTATATTTTACAGGAAAGGCATTGAAAAGGACTTTTTGCAATCTTCTTAAGCAAAGTAGAGGTTTTGTCAAAGTAGACCACCCCAAAAGCACAGAATGTCCTTACTGTCCGAACCTCATAAATGTTGCTGTCAAATCCTGGACTTCTGAGCCCTTAACGCTAATACTACATTAATGCTAGTTACCACTAGGATGTATGCAGTTGTGAAAAACTCAGAGCAGCTGGCAAGAGAAGCATTGAACCTCAGTGCTGGACCTCAAATGCAGACAAAAAGCGTAATTAAACAGAGTAGAACTATTTGCTGCAGGCAATGGGGAATCTGTCTGCAAGAAGAAGGTCTTTTTCAGATGCATGTTGGGAAAGTAGTCATACAGGAGGGCGGGGGGAGGAATACAGAGAGTTCAAACACAAAAAAATTACATTCATTGTATGTATGATATGCAATAAACTTTTGCATTCATAATGCTTCTTTAAGGGGAACTGGATTGAGTTTGGCAAAGAACTGAATCATTCTCTTAAATAGAAAAGAATACTGAATGTGATTGATAAATAGTATAGAGACAGTCTTTGTATTTCTGATATTCCAGAGAGAGAGCTTCAGCAGTATGGATTTAATCATTTGTACTTCTGGTGGCTGAGGGAGAACCACAAARACTTCAAAGATCTTGTCTCACAACCTGAAAAATATGCTAAGCCAAAATCCTGTACAGTTGCAKCAACTGCTAGAAATCTCTCTGGTTTTGACTCCACAGCTGCCAGGCTTCTTGTTCTCTAACACTTGTATCTTTGCACTTTTGTCTRTTAGTATTTGCATGTTGACAATTAGAAAAAATTGTTATCAATGTACAAATTCAAAAGAGATTTGGCAGCACTGATTACAGGATCTATGAATTTAGAATGAGTTAAGCAGGACTAAGTTCAAGGGAAATGRTGCAACAGGGATCTCTAGGATCCTAGGAATCTCCAGGAATTAYTTAATGAGATAATCCTAACTCTTCTTTTTTTTACTGCGAACAAACACTGATGTCTCTGATGGTCATAAGCTAAGAGGTGGAATTTGCACAGTGATTCTTTTAATGAGTTAATGATTGATATTCTCACTCTTACATGAGTGAATTAAGGAGATCCATTTCGAACTGGGGCTGAAGAGTAACTAGAAGTGGAAGGCCAAGAGAACAGATTCCTGTTGTTCTGATACCAATGTTGTTGTGGTTTTGCAAATGTTTTACTAGGAGAACAGATCTACAATAGGTGCCTGGGGGTTTTACTTCCATTCAGTTATACAAGAGTCTAGTAAATCCCATGCCCTAAGAAAATAAAGCACTGGATTTATGAATTCAATTTCTAACCTTTCTTTCTCTTTTTAGGAAACTGATTTTTTCCAAGTAGTTAAGAATAAGAAAACCAGCATACTATACTGAAGTTAGAAAGGTTTGAGGTAGAKAGGAAATAATTTGCATATACGTGTTTCTCAGGTTTGAAAATCTTCCTTTTAATATTTCTCTCACTCAAATTTCTTTTCCACTTATTRTTGCTTGCTAACAATAAACTTTGTTCAATTTTATCAGCATTAACAGGAAAACAATAATAGAGAACCTGAAAGATTCAAGCAGCAGGAAGATAACTTTGCCAAAAAATAGGTAAGTAAATACATTCCTTCTTAAGGCACTGCGAAGTAATGCCAAAAATAAGTTTTACGGTGGATGTGTCTGTGCTCTAAGCAATGGGCAAAGAAAGACCAAGTCACTCTCGTGTAACCACGAGACTGCTCACTGCACAGGAAACCACAAGCTCTACTCTTTGTTCAAAAGTTGATATTAACCTAAATTATTTTACAATTCAAAGAAGCATTTGAAGTCTGAAGATTTGGGCTAATACTTCACAAAGTTTGCATTTTTTGAGGATAGATTCTCAGATATTAGGTAAAATGAACACRCACAAATATAGTACAAATGCAATCCCTGACTGCATCTTTGCTGAGAAACATTCCTTGTTATTTCTGAATAGTAATGAGYCATAGGTGTTGCTGGACAGGCTGGTACAGATCTAAAGCTCAGTGGGTAAAGACGGTGATGGTGAGAGAACCATCATCCAGACGCCAGGGTAAGATCAAGTCCCATTTGCATGTCTTCTGCACTCACATCTCAATGTCCCATTGGCCTRTGTTTTGTATGGCTGAGTAATAGGAGGGGAAAATACCACTTGATGGCTTGGGGGAAACTGCAAAACCTATGAGAGTTGGTGGAGTGGGAAGGAAGTTTGCATAGTGGCACAGCTGCATATTAAAAGAAGCCTTAGCTCTTATCTYCCTGAGCAAATTCATCCCTGGAATAAATTATTAAATATGCTAAAGCATCSATAAGGCTGTTGCAATATTTACAAGTAAAGTTGATTTAATACATATTTGCAAAATCAGTGGGTACCTCTGTAGCTGTGCCAAATTTGGAAGAGAAGTTAATAAAATCATAAGGTTCAACCCCAAATTGTCAGATTTTCAGATCTGAAACATTATTTTCAAACTAAAACTATTACTCTTGAAGCTTTCAGTCATTTTAGTCTTCTGTAGAAGTTTTATAGAACAATTGCAATTTCTAATATTTACATGGATTTTTTTTCTTCTTTATTATGTATTTAGATCTTGCCCAAATATATGCTCAGCAATGAATCAGGAAGTAAATCCAAAAGGTAAAATTCTTTCTGTACTGAAAAATGAAGCATTATAACACGTCTTTTTACGATACTTACTCAAAGTCTGGGATAGCTTGTAATATTTAATGAATGAAGAACCAGAATATTCCAAGATCACAAACACTAAAATGAACTGTCAGAAAAAAGAAAAGACAACTAATTTATTGGATACACCATGAAAATAAAGCAAAAATGTGTTTACTTCCAGAGTGCCCCGAAAGGATTTTATTTCATGAGGATGCAGGAAGATTCAACTTCACATATACTATATAAAACCATCCATAAATCATCCCTTGCTGGAAATGGAAAGCATTACATTTGGAACAAATTGGCTGATCACATCTAGAAAACAGTTGAAGGAGCCTTCCATTTCCCTCTACTTTCACAAATAGGACTCCACACTGTTAAAACATTCCTTTTGTAGTTCCAAAATCATGGGACAATATCATACGATCTCCCATTCTGATTCCACAATAGATTACAGTTAATATTAAGCATGTGTTTAAATTCCACTGGTTTCATAAGTAAAACACCTACTCAAGTCAGTGATTCTGTATTTCACAACTTTTAACTGAACTAAAAGAGATATTTAGTGCAGAGCATATTAAAATACTTAGCTAAATAGGGACACTAGTAACCAGATAAACAGGTTTGATATCCAATATGTTTATTGGGCTATATGAAGTTTGCTTAAATATATTCAATGTCAGGATAATAYGGAAGAAATAAACTTAGGGCTGAAAACAACCAGCTCTGCTAAAATAAACCCCAACAATCTATCATCTTATTAGAAATCTTTTATTTTATATAAGTGGYCATATCTTGTGCTTGACCCTGGAATTAAACTTATTTAATTTATGAAGGTTCTACTGGTTCTACTTGTCTACTTGTCCCTCTAGAGGGATGAGATATAATGATATATAGGCTAATATACCTAGCAGAACAGGCTTTTTAGATGGTGATTTAGGACCAAATAGGAAAAAAAGGATTGAAAATTTCTGTGCAGGTTCTTTCTTGCAACATTTCCAGCCTCTTTTTTCTCCTTTTTCTTCTTTTCTTTTTCTTTTTATTTTTTTTCTTTTTCATTTTCCTGATGATAAAGCCAGGTCTGGAGATACCCTGCAAGTAGATTAAARTTTATTAAAACATAACCCACAATATTTTATCATTGTCTGTAACTGTCTGACACACCACAAATTGTGACTAAAAAAACCACAGCCCGTTCTTAGACTCATTGAAGTCTATGAGAACAGATTTAGCTTCTACCTTCTCATTTAAATAAGGGATGTGTGACATTTGGTTTTCCTGCCCTTTTTTTTGCAGAAGCTTTTTAGGTCATTACAAAAGATAAGCAAGGTTGCCACAAAATGCACAAATTTTTATTCCATTTTAGTTTGAATAAAAATTCAATACTTTCCTTTTGTCCCTTGACAATAGATATTTTCTATCAACAGAAAACATGCCCACACATGCCATATAACATGTATATTGTGTTAATATCGTTATTGTTAGAATATCACAGAGGACATAGCAAGGCAATAAGAAATTTTAAAACTAAATTTTAAAACTAAATAAGATAGAATCAGTCTCTATAGCTTGAAGAAACTCTGAAAGCTGTAAATCTTAAAATTCTGGTGAAGTACAACAACCAGCACAGTGGAAGCCAGGAAACTGAAAGGTCCAGGGCAATATAGATAGTAAAAAGCAGAAATGATCTCCCCTGAAGTGGTGAGTTTCCCACAGTCTTCCACCACCCAAGTGGTTCTCAGCACTTTTAAATATAGAGGCCCAATATGTATGGCATAGCTAACAGGCAGAAATACTCCTTTTGCTACCAAATTGTCATTCTTTCTAACAAGAGGAGCAGTTTCTGTGCTTTGCCAGAACAAGGCAAGTGTTTGGGATTTACCTCATATAACGGAAATGCCTGCAGGTTAGTCCCAACTCTGCCTTCATTGTGTTAAGAGGGTGTTCTCAACAGCTARAGAGAGCTAAATCAGACAGACACTTTGCATAAATAATTCTCCCTCTTGTGAATGGCATCTGAGCAGAGATAAAAGTAGTACACAGGCAATATAAATGAACACTCAATGCCATCTGCTGGGCCRTACCAAACTCTGCAATGCCAGGATCACGCGCTCCTGAGAACACAACAGTGCCAAGTTTAAGCCGGGAGTGCCTTGATCAAAACACAGCTGAAAGGGAGGGTCRTGCCGGGTGCCCCTCATTCACACACAGGGCAACAACACAGGGTAGAACATGAAATTCCAGCTTCTTCCTCAGCACAAAAGRGTTTCTGTCCACAGTTCACCCTTCCCTGTAAGAATTACAGCATGCTGTAATTATAYACTTATAATCTAGGCTTTCTACAAGCCTGGTTATGAAATCAAGCTATTCTGGATTCAGGAAGATAGAGGTTTGGATCCCTGGCTGCATAGATACTGATGGCTAAAGACAGGCTAAACAATGTTATTAGAAAAGTCCAAACAAATGCACTTACACTTGCTGTGGAAGGAAACAGTCACTGGATTAAATGTATAAATGAGATTAAAGGCAGAATTTGGGACTGCTTTGAAGGCAATGTACTCTCTTGTTCATCAGATCCTTGGCCCTGTAACTCATGCTTTCTTAGCTATGCCGTGATGCAACTGCCATGGGCAGCCACTAGCTAGAATAGCTCATATTAATTGGAATCTTTGGTTTTAGAAAACACAGGCTTAGARATTCTTAAACTGAAACCAGGAGTCCCGTTCCCAGGGTAAGTGCTCCAAATGCTGTCCTGAAACAGAAAAGACATCGGCAGAACTCCTCTTCCAGTTCAGTATTGAAGTCAGAAAGCCACATTGTACTCTGTTGCTAAAGGTTACCTATATGTTTCTATTCATGGAGAAGTTTTCAGGAAGATTCCCAATCTCACATGGGTGAACACTTCCAATTGCTAGCTAGGCAGCTAAGCTCAGGAGAGAGGAGTTCAAACACATCCTTCTGTGGACTGGCTTAGGCGTGATAGCAGCTAACAATCCCAGTTACAGATCCCTACTTCCTTGTGCATTGCATAGGTAACAAATTCCCCAATGGATTTCCCTCATCTCCTTTGTTTCAATTCTTTATCTGTAAAATATTCAGTGCATCAGTTCCGAGGTTTCTATTTCTATATATAAACTATTAKTTATTGTATCATTGTCTACAGAATTACATTTGTTGTCATTTTCCCTTCATTTCATACAGAAAACAAGAGAAGAAATATTCCTGCTAATACATATAGTTTTGTAAGTAGCAYACTGTTTTCCTAAAATTATTCTTTTCTTTCATCTCACTTTTGTTAATATTATCCCAGCTATATAATGCTGTTAACAGAAAACATWAATCTCACTGTYCGCTAATAYAAAGTACAACATGAGAACTTTGTAAGTATAGCCAAGAATTCTTACTTTGTTTTAGTAGRGAAAGCCTAGGGAAGTGATCCACASACYAGCTAATTATCCATTTAYGGCCAAATCKAAAGTACACACCACAAGATCAGTGTGAAATTAACAGGATACAAAGTGAACAAATACATAAATCAAAATCTGGAGGTGTACTATATATGTAATGTTMCTGAAGGCTGGAAAGGTAACAGTAAACTTTTCAGCTATTTCTCATTTGTATCTGAAAGCTGATTTTGAGAGTCAGCTATCAAAAGATATAAGAAAAAAATCTACAAATGCCTTACAAATCAGAGAAACACGAGAACACAGTCCAGATCTATGGCCTAACTGAAGCTCAATGACTACAGGATGACTAAAGAAAGTTAGTGTCACCAGTGCTTTGGCTGCATCAAGTTTCATGGGAAGGTTGACTGCGATCAGATGCTGTATGCAATTAGTATCAACTAGAAGGCAGTAAGAGCACACACCAGGACAGGGRAAGAGGAATTAGAGAATGTTTGTTTATTCTAAAGCACTTAAGGATGTAGCAGAAGTAATTTCTGAACCACTAATTGATTATCTTTGGGAACTCTCCGAGGAATCGTGAGTTCATAAAAAAACACAGAAGGACAAAGACAACCTCAATGTCTTACCTGAAGGAAATCAGGCCCTAACAGTATACTGCATACATGACAAGCCTATAAAATAAATTCAACTTGAAAGCTTTTTTTAAAAAAAAAWAACTCTAATTAAGAAAAAAAMCCCTATCATATACATAATTTCTTTCTGAGAGAAATATTGCCATAATGGAGAGAAGGAAAGAAGTAGTTGTGATATATTAGTTTTTAGGTTTTTGAAATTTCCCAGAAGATAGTCTCATAAGCAACTATGGAAATCTGGTCTAGATAAAATTGTACAAAGTGTTTGCAAACTGAAAATATATCCACACTCTGTCTGGTTAACAATAGTTTGCTACTAAACTAACTAGAATGAGATATCCAGCAGAATATCCTGCAAATCCTGTTCTGCAGGAGTCTATCCAGCATATGGTGGTATTTTTATTTAATGGGTACTACTATAGAAAGGCAAACCTGAAATGTACTGTCAAGAACCTGTATGTAATCTCTGGAGGTTAAGATTCAATGCTGGGAAGATTTCATTGAAACTTTCTATCCACTTTAAGGTTGGATGTTTTAAACACAATGTGGATAAACAGGAGAGAATCTAGAGGAGAGAAACACTGAGAATAAGAGGTTTGAAATCCTTTGCAGAGCTGACAACTCAGAAAATCTTMAAAGAATTGTTCCTATTTAGTCAAGGAGTAAAAAAGGCTACAAAGAAATACACTTGTAGGCATTAAACACAATACACACAGAAATGGAGTGGATGGTAATCAGTTGTTTTTAGTGCCCTTGGATGATAATACAAGTTGATTTTATTTGTCACACTTAAAAAAAAAAAAAATTTTTAGTGCCCTTGGATGATAATACAAGTTGATTTTATTTGTCACACTTAAAAAAAAAAAAAAAAAAGAAAAAAGAAAAACGGTAACCGAAAAGCTAGTTAGCTAGTTAGCTCATGGAAGCCGACACGTTGGAAAGATATTGAATTCCTGTTACTAGTGAACTCAAGAATAGACTAAAACAAAAATCAGAGAAGATCCAGATATGCTATGAGTGAGACTGAGTGGGTGGATGGACCTASACTGTCTTYRATAGCAAAATGCTGCTTACAAACATTGCTGGAATATCCTCAGTTGGGGTCACATCCTAATAATTTAAACTCAGTGCTCTTATCAATTGTGTCCTCCCAAAGGAAGCCAGCAGGTATGTTGCAGCATAATAAACAGGAATTATGCAGAAAAAAAAACCCATAACAAAGTTAGCATAATGCTGTAGACACATCCAGGACATTGTGAGTCATTCATCGCCATCTGGAGTCGGAGCACCATTTTTGTGTGAGTTTTACTGTTCAATATATGATTGCTCTCTTACTCRCTTAGATTGCAGATTTGCTGGCATACCCTCAGGATTCAAATTCTACAGATTAATTTACAAAAACAGTGTATGTTTTATTCTAAAACAAGACATTCATGATGAGATGGTTATTTTATATATATATATACATATACAAATAAACTCTTGGAAATAACATATGTAAACAATGTGTTACAAATACCACATAGAAGATACTACATGAATGGCATAGTTTGAAATGTCTGCACCTATGAAAAAAAAGAAACAGGCTGGATTATATTTTTAAGAGTAGTGGCAGGCCAGATACACAGACCTACTCCATCTCCCAAATGGCTATTTTATGAATCCAAATATAAAATTCAGATCCTCAAAACAAAACATTTGCTCACCTACTTTCCAACCTCACAATTTCCATCAGAAAAAAATTCTCTGTACCAAAATGTCTGCTTCTGGTTATTAACTTTTTCAAAATCTGAAATTAATCTTGGACTTAAATTTATTTGTGTCTTTGYATATCTTTTCTTCTATCCAGAGTAAAGATTTGACAAGAAAGGGGACCAATGAGCTAAACTCTTCYTCCAAACCATCTCACAAGAAGGAAGGGGATTATGAGACTGTGAGTAGCTCCACCCTGGAGGCTATGCATGCTTTGAGAATTCTTCCTGCCAAACCCCTACAAGAATCTGAATATGCAGGTAACTTTTTATGTCTGCTAAAAGTGAGCTAAATTCAGACACAATTTAGGATAGTACAGACTTGGTGTTTTCAGTCTGGATATTTTTCAAAATAAAGTAGATAAAACACTGGCAGGCCAGAGAGGATCCTTAACTTCGTCATCCTGTTCAGTTTCCCTCTTTCTCCATTAGATTACGTTAATATTCCCATGCTGYTTTTCTTAATTTTAGTATTATGTAAAATAATAATAAGAAATTCTGTGATCCCATTCCTACTGGAATCTGCAAGGAACTGCTGGTCAAATCCACAGCTAATGCAGAAATGCCARTTTCTAATTAAGCCAAGAAACTTTACAATGAAAAGCATGAAAAAAAAATACATAAAACTTTCCTTCACATGAAAGTTTGCAGATGARCAAATGTAACTCATTTGAAAGCCATTTGCTGCCTCTTGCAGTATCATCAACAATTATTTTGAACATATTTCTCAAGCATTCTTAATCTGAGGAAAAAGCTACATTAGTCAAGCATTGGTTTGCTAAAGCCAGTCTAAGTCACATTTCATCCCCAAACATAGCAAGTCAATTAACATCCAATTTAGGGAAGTGAAATAAGGCCGTTAAATGACCTTAAAAGGCTGTTCTAACCCGTTTATGGAGATTTTAAATAATTCAGAGATTGGCCAGACAGATAGGGAGGCCAGAATCAGAAAAAGAAGAATGGAAATCATAAGTCAAAAATAACTGAAAGTATAGRGTCAATATATATGTGAAAAAATTGGTCTTGTTCACATCAAAGCCAAGGAAAGAATTCTCTAATGATGGCTTCTCTTGATGGCTTTTTGTCAGTAGATTTATCAGTGTGCAAGTATATCACAATATATATACTCTGTGCATTTTTTTTACATGGCAATGAGTGCAGTATTTATTAAAAGCTAATGTAAATAAAGCTAATGTAAAAATCTGAAGTTTTTGAAGTTATTTAAAAATTTCTTTAGAGAGTAACAAATAAAAATAGAGCACGTACAAGAAGGCAGACAGCACTGCTAAGGACAAATGTTCGAGTAGAAAACATTCCCTAATTTATTCACAGATGAGGCAAATATCTGCCTTAGCTGTGCAACAGCTTATGAAGCTTTTTCTCACCCTCAGTGAGGAAAACTTTATTCTCAGGGTCATGCTCATGTTTTCAGTATTAAAATAATAGGGAAGTTTTTGTGTAAAAAAAAAATGAAAATGCTGTAAAAATCTCAGTACATGACCTGAAAAACATACTTTAAACATTAAAACCTCATGTTTTATAACATGTTACTGAGTTACTGTTTGCTTTTTCTCCCTCTTGCAGACAGACGTCATGTAAATTCCTCAGGTACCACTTCCTATATGACTAACCAGCACACGCACTCTCAGTCTCCTCCTCARTACCTGATTGTAAGTAAAGCTCCTAAACCCAATTCACAAATATATTCTCTTTTCTGTGAGAGTGCTTAAATTTAAGTGCAACCAAGTTAAAATCTTAGCCGAAGAGCATTTATTTTTAAAAAGTTCATAAGTGTTACAAAATGTTCTTGTTTTACTCTGAAAAAAAGAAATGCAATAAATATAGCAAATATTGTAACTTATAGGAACCAAATCAACTATATCTATATGCATATATATGACAACAAGTATATCATGCCTATATTTACGAAACACAAGCAACCCCACAGCTGTGCTTAGTGCCTAGCCTAACTGCTTTCACTTATTAACCGTGTATGATCAAGMCTGGATCTACAAAGGAAGCATTTGGAGGCATCTCAACCAAAACCAGTTTCATATATAGTTTCATATATAATGACTAACATTGTGTCTTTATTTTATTCTATTAACAGAAAAACATGYCTGTTCTAGAGTGGAGGAACGTGCCAAATATTAAAGGTATAATAAAACAACTGTTTCAAAAACCTAGTACAGAAAATGTTGCTTCATATTTAGTTTTGTCCATATGTAAGTAGACATTAAGAATKATGAAAAAGGCACAGTTTTTATAACCACAGCCACTTTCAAAAATACTAACTTAGAATTCTGATTCCCTGACGTAGCACTGAAGGTATTACTTAGATTTACATTTCATCTCATGAATCCCCTGTTCCTAAGGGGAAAAAGCCATTTTATCTAAAAGTCAGATGGTTTGGCCTTTGTATGATTGGTTAGATTAGGAAATATATTCTACAACAAAATCTAATAACCATTTTAATTGTATTAGCATCTAGAATAATTGCTATTATAATTTACCACCTATACTGACAGTGTTCTGCAACTAAGGATACGCAAAATCTGTTGTATCACCTGGCATACATTCACTTCTCCATTGCTTGRCCATTAATTGCAAATTTGTTTTAAAATTCTATAATTCTGAGGCACAAACACATCTTTGTTTTTTGTTCTATATTTTTATATGGTGAAATCCTAGATTACTCATTCTCAAAACATTTAATGAAAAGTCCATTTACAAATCTTATTACTTAATTTTTTATTCAGTTGTATTTTAAAAATACATTTCCATATACTTTTATATATATATTTGATATATTTTAGAGGTAACAATGCCTCATGAACTCTTCCACTGAAGGATTAAATATCTGATTAACCTTGAAAGGGATTTTTCTTTTATCAGTTTCAAATGTCTCAATATGCACAAATATGACCCAAAGGAATGAAATTCCCAAATCAGGAAAATATGATCACTTTCTATGATCAGACAATAATATTGAGGAGGCAGAAATATAATGCATGGAACTCCATACAAGTGTAAGTTATTTTTCTCTGTCTAGTTCATACAAGGCATACAGTCAAAAATATTCCTAAACATTTTGGGCAAGTAAGCAATATATAGATAGAGTCTGCAAAAATGAAAGGTAAGACTGAATCCTGTGAGCGTATATGGATATATCTTGCACAAAACTCAAGATAAATTCTTAGTAAACCAGATTCAAGATCAACTGAAACCAGTAGGGATGCTCCCACTGTCAGTTAGCCTGTTTAGATATAATCTCACATCCCATAATGATTTATTTAGCAGATTGGATTTACGTGTTTATCTACTTCCATAGGATTTGTAATGATATTACAAAGACAAGGATGGTGCAGCCAGGCAAATTAAAAGCTGTATGTTTGAGACTGTATTTTACATATGTTTTTCAATACTTAACACTTATACAGGAATCTTTTTTTATTTCTAGTTAACAGCTATGCTGTTGTCAAATATATCTTCACATTTATTCTTCTGTGCACTGCTGTTTAGTGGTTTTGCCACAAGATGGCATAAACAGAGCAGAATTTCTTTTATATTGGTTATTTTCTAGACTTTTTAAATATTTAATGTACAATTATTTTAATTCAGAAGAATTTGTTATCGTTTACTTGAAGCAGAATTGAAGATCTATTGTATCCCCTTTTATATTAACTAGGATGTAAATATTTAGAAATATCAAATATTTCGATAAGATAAAAATAAAAACTAATTCAAAATATTTAAAAAAAAAATTTTGTGATGTCTTATGTTCATTTAAATAAGCAATCATGCTCTAGTGAATCTGTATGGAAAATAACAGTGTTTTAATTACATTACAAGATTTTAATAGATTTCTAAATATATTAATTAGCCAAACAAAATGAGTCCCAAAAAACTTGATAAGCCAACAGCTAACAGTGAAAATTCACAGTTTCTGGCTTCAGTGACCTCAGTCTGTGCTCCAGGCAGTGATTTGACTTCACACAAATAACAATGCTTCACAGAGCCAGAAATATCCAGGCCTTACATCTAGGTCCACAGAAATTGCAAGGTAGCCAGATTCCCATTAATTTACAGGGAAAAGACACATAAATACAGACGTGTTGTGTGAATGCTATGGGACCAGCAAGGCGGCTCTCCATTCCTCGGAGCAAACAGTTCTGCAGCTGGAGCAGGATGTGTGCAGGAGGAAGGGGACAGACTGCAGAGGCACCGACCAGCTCCGTGTTGGACGGACGGGCACTTCCCACTGCCACCCCTGCCRTGGAGCAGGTTCTCACCTCACACAYRTATYYGCAGACACTCCCCTCCATGAGGYCTACTGATGATAAATACCTAAATAAAATTGTATCTTTGTTAATTATATAGAAAATGCTGTATTAACAATTATTACTAATTATCTTTAGGACAACGGATGAACATAAACGAATGCCAGGTAAGTAGAATCTCTCTCTTTTTTTGTAGAACATTTTGCCATTGAATATGTGGGGATTTGTATTTTAAATGCATGTTCCAATTTTGCTAACGCTCACTTGTGCTCCCCAAGAATAAGAGCAAACTATTATCTGCAGTTCAACATTCTCCTACTCATTTGCAGTCATGGCTTATGTAGTCATCTTCTAAAACTCAGTGACTTAAAAACAGAATATGAAAACATTTGTTATGTGTAGCACAAAAATACGTGTCAAACGTTGTTGGCACAGTTTTGTCTGCTTCATCTAAAATTTTATCTTCTTTTGTACTAAAACAAGCATGCAAACGCTTATACATATTTTTGTTTCCTCTCTTCTAGAATCCTGTTCCTCCCCCACGGTAAGATCACTTAAGACTCAGCTTACATGCACTTCCTGAAAAACACGCTCAAGGAATCTTAAGGAAGCCCACCCYGATCTGCCTCACTCATGTTAACAGCATGACTGGAAGTGAACAGACATCATTTTCCACCCGGGTCTATTTGGACTTTTCTAGCTTCTGAAATGCAAGTAGGGAGAATAAAAAAAAGACGAGCCGTAAGTCTTCGTAACTAAAACTCAGGCCTGCACAGCTGCCATCAGCTTGGCTGGGAGTAAGAACACGTAAAATGCCTAGAATACTTGAACATGATTCAATGCAGCCTTAAATTAGTAGTAAAAACGTCTCATTTGTACGGCGTCTGAGGTTCTGTTCACTTTCATTATATTGCTTTCATTTCCTCTGAAATCTTATTTTTCTTCTTTTTTTTTTTTTTGCCACAAATGTAAATCACGATCATAAAAATCATTAGATTTTTGCCACTTACCCAAATAGAAGATGAGCCAAGCTCTATTCCATGAATATATATGCATATATTTTTCTGTGATATACTCAGAAAAAAAAAATCACTTCCTGATCTATTCTATCTTACTTTCAGAAGGTAGTCCGTAACTATTAGGCTTATTTCTTAATAMCTACTGAGTATAAAACTAAACAATTCTAAAAAGTGATTTGCGTTACACACATATTCAGATCACTCAAATTAAAAAAGTGCACAAATACGAATTTTCGTAATTATTCCATAACATTTCACTATTTGTTCTATTTGTATTGGGGTAACTGTAACAGATTTTAATTATCTCACCTGACTTTGGTCTATACCACACAAACCCCCAAGGAATTCACTGCTCTTGGCTGTGTACACTGGCAGTGCCAATATACTTATTCATTCTATAACTGTTTATATTTATGCATTCAAGCAGATGCTACACGCAGCTACCCAATTTCTCCTTTAGAGGTGGTCTGTGCCTGGCTGATTTCAGAGCATGGGCAGGGGGAGCCCACAGCTCCCAGAAAAGGCTGGATASCTCTAAGTTGTGAGTTTTCTGGAATAAAGAATATCTCAGTGAATTGCACTGTATTCCCCAGTTGGGCCTCATACACACACTAATATTGACACTGGCGAGATGTCCTTGATGCAGAACTTTGAAGTGTATGAAAACAGAGTTATGTATTAGTACTGTAATGTCTGGAAATGTAGAGTTCTATCCAGAATTGCCACTAATTTTGAAAGATCTGAATAATATCCTGAACCTAAGAAAAGGTCATTGTGAATATAATGAACTAGTCTTGGAAAACTTCAGTATTTTCCTTTTTTGAGCCTGCACTTGCAACACAGTCCTGGTGCTTCCTTTAAATCCTAAATAGTTCTTTCAATTCTTCTTTTTACTTTTTTAGGCCTCTAAAGACATTGCCAAAGCAATATCAGCCACTTCCTCCCGAACCGAAGATAAGCAGCCAGCCCTCTCACACCAGGAAGAAGTTCAGCCAAGCTGATACCTTTCCAGTATCAGCAAAAATCACAAGGTAATAATACAATGCTCTATCTCAAACACTGCAGTTTCTTTACACTAATTTCCTGAGAATCAAAACACTGTCTGGGTAAAACCACGAGACCGTTCCTCCATCTCATCCCTGCTTTTACTGAAGAATAAAAATGGTGACTCTTTAGACAGCTGYGAATAATCAAGAGTAGTGGTATTTACTGTAATCTGACACTTAATGTTATAAAGAAACAACTGCCAAAATAATAGTAAAGTSAAGGAGTGGAAAAGTAGGTGGAATTTTTATGGACATGTTGTGTAAGGTTTGTCCTACTTTTCTCACTAACATTTAGAAGTTTTGCAACCCCTTTTTGAGTAAAAACAGTAAAAACAGTTGCAGTTGCTTAGCACAGTTGGTGAACCAAGTGCCTGAAAAACACACTGAACATTCTGGAAACATTCCGGAAAAACAGTCCCTATCCCAAGAACATTATATACGGGAACAGAGATGACTAATCGGTAGCCAAAAATCTTGCTTCAGCTCATGAGACTAATTGATCCTGATCACGAGTCACTTCTTGCCCGTTCTTTGCGTGTTCCCTCCCTCCATACTGGATGCACATGGAGGGCAGGCTACGGCCTGCAGGAACTGTCTGCAGAGCTCACCTCTTGCTCTCCTTTCCACGAGGACCCCACAGCATTTCCTCTGACGTATCCAGTCACCATGAGGGTGTGTGTGAGTGATGAGCTGTGTCACTGGAACCCCTTGCGTCCAGCCACACCATCAAAATGCATATGTCAAGTTATGAAAAGACTTGCTCTTTGTCACATATATCTAGTCACCTGGCCATGCATGCACTCTTCTCACTGCCACCTAACCAAATACGTAGGTGCTCCTGCTGTGGGACTGAAGTGCACATAAATTCCCACATACTGGAAATTCAGGGCTACAGGGATACATGCCCAGGGGCCGCAGAGTATGATACTCMAATGTCCTTCTATGGAAAACTATTGCAGCCACAGGTTTGGGAACAACTGATCTATGTCTGTTATGTCTGTCCTCTTACTAGTTYTTCCAGTTTCAGTTAGTCAGGATGGATTATTTTTCATTTATGARGGAACGCTGCAGTGCAAATCTTACAGTCCGAATCCCAGAGGGGGATGGGGGGGAAATAAAAATTATAAATCAATGAATAATTCTCTGCTTAAAGTGAAGTATATAMTTAGGGCGACTGCTGTAAGTATGATCTTTATTTTTCCTGAATGGTGCTTAAATTCTTTCATGGATTAGGTTCCAAAAGCTGTTGGATATTAAGACATTTTATTAATATGAAGTAGTTTCATATTCAGATGCGTGACCTGGCCTGTAGCTGAACGTTCCAAATCCCACGACTGATTCTGCAGTCATGCAGTTGCTGCAACATCCTTCCCCTTGGTAGGGCAGCATATAAACTGAAAGCTCTGAGAACTGTTATGAACTGTGTTTGCCAGTAGTCATCACTGGGCAAGGTACTGCATCAGGCCTGTGTAGGATCACGGAATGTATCCTGGAATCTTGGGTAAGATGCAAGCTGTACATGCTAGTGGTGTTCAGGGGCTGTCAATAGCAAAGCCCCTCCTGGTAGAATCTAGTTTTGCAAGCACACCTTTACTACCTCTTACCTTTATCATACAGCCAGTATGTTGAATGTGGACTTTCTCACATCTAATAATGACCTTAGAGAAGAAGCCAACAAACTGCACAAGCTACCACAAAGCCAGTCATCCAAATGCCAGACAGTTCCTGTCCTTCCTCTCACACTCAACAGATCACTTGAAAAATTCTTCCCTCTTAACCAAGAGATGCTCTCTCCATGCTTACATTTTGAAGGGAAGACCATGGATGAGATTCCTTTTCACTGAATAGGTTTTGAAAAACAGGTTCCAGAGTTTCCTGTGTTGTGCATTCCTTTTGCCTTCTGACTGATTTAACAAATTCCTCACTTTTTTTTTTCAATCCAGGTGGTAATCTAAAAAAACCCCACAAGATTCTAGAGCCTTTGACGAACTTTATATATGTCTATACATACACACCTTATATTCTTAAATAACTTCTAAAACTTGGTCCTGTATTGCAGCTAGAGTTTGACATTCAGGCTGCTAAAAATCACTTTTCAAAATTACATCTTTAAGCTATTAAACACAATAATCATATATCAAAGCCACACTAAGGTTTTCCTGTGACAAAAGCAACAGAAACAAATCCTATTGCTGACCTGAATTGATCTGTCAGATTTTATKTAAGAAGAGGCAAGATCCTGGTACGATTCTTGTGACTAGTCTGATGCTCAGGTGGCACAACCACCAAAACTGAAACTATTTAATGCCAGCTTGCACAAATCAGAGGTTTACTTTGATAACAGAATAGACTAACCTCTAAACTCATGCATAAATCCTTCAGAAAGGGCTAGGAAGGAGTTCCAGCTCTCAGGGAACAGACATTTTTTGAAGTATTTTCTGATGATTATCTGGAGTTCCTCTTCTGCTTCTCCTTTCTTCCACGCTTTTCATTCCAGGACCGCAAATCTCATTCTTGAAACTCTTGAGGGAACTTAAATACATTTATAGCTGATACTAAGTTTGTGATAAGACTTTTCAGCATGAGCTGAAAGTATTGCAGAGATCTCATGATCACTCAGATCTCCTCTCCCCTCCTCCCAGAATAAATCCTTAATAAGCACTTTTCTCATTTATGATAATGAATTCAGTGGATGCTCTTCCTTTTTATAAAAGTCCATAACCTTTCCCTTCAAATAATTTATGTAAAAAATAACCCCCTTCTGAATTTATATCCCAGTAATAAAATTCTTCTTTTGCCAAGGGCTCTTAATTTTACAGTGATAACGTAATCAAAGTATTGAAGTATTAAGAGTTTTTTTTTAAAAATTTACAATAAAGAAATGTTTTGCATATCTCTTTTCTAGACATCTATCTGTTAAGGAAGCCAATGAAGTAAGTAAAAATCTTTCTATTTAATATATTTAATACCACAAAAAGCATGCATAAAATACATAAAGGCACAGCCTCTGATGTAATGGTATTTCAGTGCATTACTTGGCYGATTAGGCAAAATATTATAATAATTGTATTATAATAATCATATTATATTTAAGCAGAAATATATCTTTAATGTATGTAGTATTTTCAAAACCACTACTCTGAATGACAGACTAGTTCCTGAAGTTGCTTACAGGAATAAAAATATAAATGCAGTAAAAAACTTCCTTCCTAAGTATCTAGATAAAAGCATATCTGTAACTGCAAAGTGCTGCTGATGTCTATAAAGGATTAACAGCAAGAAAGAATATCTATTTCARAGAAATACAGATTCCAGATATATTTTGAAAAACACAAAACTGAAATGATAGGWTCAGAAGAGCTTCAAAGTGGGACACTAATGTAAATGGAAGGTACCTCAAACAAAAGGTGGCCCTTTTTAGTAAAAGTGAATAAAAACAGAGAGATTTTATATGCGGAATTAACCGTATCCGTTACCAGCACCACCCCCAGCCACGCGTTTCAGCTTCAGTTGCAGCAGCAGCTCTGAGGTCCCGGGTCTGAAAGGGCTCTTCCCTTGTCCGTGCCCCTCCAAGGCGACCGCTGCTCCTCAGGCCGCTTCTCCCACGGCTTCCCCGGGGAGACCCGGCCCCTCTGCAGCAGTCCCAGCCCTGCAGGCCTAAGCAAAACATAATGCCAGAGGGCTCCGAGCATGTGGTGGGGTTTGGGTTCTAATGTTTAGAAAGAAAGATCTCACTTTGTGTAAAAAAAAAATAAAGTTTTTTGAAGTGTGTTCACCTTCTACTCAGACCAATGCAGCAAAGCAGAAGAAATGCCTTTAGCAAAAACTTAATAGAAAGAAATGACAAGYGGTAGCTTCTTAAGTGACTTTCTAAGGAAATCGGTCTGTAATATTGAGATATATTCCCTGCAGTGATGCTGACTGTTGAAGGGTGATTGCAACATTCAGAAATAGGTCCTAATTTATAGCATTTTTGCCTTTCTTACTCAACATTTTATTACACAACTATATTTATATAGTACTTTTTGTCTCATTACAAGAGAATAGATGAAAGAAAACAATATCTACACTATTATAAAGCCCAGCTTCTTCCTATCTCAAAAACTGTGTAATAAACCCATATACTGATCTAGCTGTAGTTTCAATTAGATCCTTTGAATTTTTGTTCTTCACAGTTCTGAGTGGGAATCTTACTCTTCCCATGGTCAGGAGCTGTTTTCTTTTCCAATGCAGGCGTTGACTGCAATATTGTAATAAGCATTTAATGCTTAAAAAACCAAAAAGAAAAAAAAAAAACAACAAAAAAATACTGGCCAGAAAGATAATGTTTAACTCAGTATACAAAAAAGCTTTGTCTTGTCCTGGATGCTGTTGAATTAGAGAAACCACATATGAAAACACTCCCTAGAACAAGAAGTATCTTACATCTGTAATTAATATTTCTAACTTGGCACCGTACAGCTGCCCAAATATTGCAGTTCATAATAAGCTCWTGTCTTGGCAGACATTTTAAGGAGAAATATAGTACATCTCATAACATGAAAAAGAGAATTTAATTTGGATCCCTTCRCATTCACACAGCTCCAGAGCTTCAGTGTGACCTGAAGGAGTGTGACTTTGTCAAATCTGCAGATACCAAACTATGGGTCAGTCTGTTTGAGACCTGCAGAGCAAATCCTAGGGACCCAGACAGGCCCTGTGGAAATGSAAAGGCAGAAAAGGAAACTCATGAAATACAACAAGGACGGATGGAAAACCCTGCGCTTGCGATGGACTAACCCCTTGCAATAGTGATGGCCTTGGTAGCAGCCGTGCTGAGCAGGACCTGGGGCCAGTGGGCAGGGTATAAACCATCAGTGCGGCCTGGTAACTAGTGGGCTAAGAGCATACGGAGCTGGGGCAGCCGGACCCAAGAGCAGCCTTCCAGTCCTTGGAAGTTAACGATTGCCGGGACAGCGGAAGCAGAAAACAGGGGTCACAGATTGAAACTATGCAACTAGATAAAGGGAAAGTACAGTGAAAGTTTGAGTCAAACACTTCTCTATCATCTTCTTGTTTGTCACATTATATGCTGCATTAACRCTGTCCACATGGCAATTTTTATAGAAATATCTACCATAGCAAGAAAAATAATTACRGTATCAGTCAAAGGGCCTGAAAATGACTGATTTTAATCTGTGGATGGTATGTCTTCAGTATCTAATACAAGATCAACAAAGAAATATGTTGGTATAATTTATAATAACATACAATATTGATCATGAAATGGTGTTTTAAGGAGTGTACCACTGGAACAAACTGTATGTTCAGCAATGCCCTTACAAATTCAAGTCACTTTCTTGTCAGTGAATTGAGATCTGAATTCTGCCTGAGTTTCTGACGAAGAGATTAAGGTATTTAGGAATCACAGTCTGTAAACTGTTATAAAAATCAAAAGATGTTTGAGTCTGTTGTAAATTCAAGTTGGTGATCAAAAACTATGTATTTGTCATCTATTTTGTCGTTTTATACAGGCACCTAGAGGAGGACAAGGTTAGTACATGGTAATACCGTATGAATTTGCTGTCTTTCCTTCCTGTGAGAACATAGCAGCTGAAGCAATCAGTGTGGCAATCTGACATCTGTGCTGCCATATAGCRTCACACAGCCTGGCCCTGTATTCTGACTACTAAGAGACATCCCTTGAGAAGTATACATCCCCCATATGTATACCTATCTGCTGAGAAGGGAGACTCCCCTCAGCAGCTGTGGAGCTGGTGAAAGGCATTTACTRTGGCATTGCTGCTCCTAGTTTGGCAGCTAGAGCATCTCATTGTTCTGAGCTGAGTAAACTCCTTGGTCCTGGTGTAAACAAGACTGTTGGAAACTGAAGAAATTGAGGGAAGAATATCCTGAAGAGTGAGGCCTGTGCATTAATTCAGTCTGCACAGAGTTCGTCTCTCTTCTCTCCCTCTTGCATCTCTCCAGTAATTCAAAATTGGGAATTTTGAAATAAATATTTTTACAAGTTTTAGATCTTTGCAAACACAAATGGGCCCAAATAAGCTTTTAAGTGAACATGTTTGAAAAAATGTCAGCACTTCAGACCTACTGACTTCTTCAGCTTCTCAGAATGGGTTTGACCCACTCTGTGTATATGTGTGTGTGTGCTCTGCTTCTTACGGTCCATGAAAAAAAATATTAGCCTGAAATACTTCAGAGATAGATCCTGGATAAGTAATTTTCATGCGGTATATATAAGGAAGTTCATATTTTCCTCTGGGAGTTCCTTTTGAGGCATAAGCTACGGGTGCCTGATCTTTAACCAGAAATAGCATCAGCTTCATTAGCACACTTGCTGCCTTGTCTCCCTACAAAAAAGATTTATGAATCCAGTAATACATTCTGCATTATTTACCTATATGCTAATCCATCTTTGTCATCAACAAAACTTGTAATATTCAGTGTCGCTCGTATGTTTTCCATTGAAATCATTAGTTTAAATTTTCAAAAGAGACTGACTGCAATCTTTTTTGCTTTTACTAATAAACTGCTTCCTATCATCTATGAATTTAGTATTAATTCCTGGTAATTATTAGATACTGTCAAAGTTGCATATGAGAGGAAATAATATACATATATATATATTTTTAATTATAAACAGTGGGAGAATCGGGGAAACAGCCTGAATTAAGTTTCCARACAGAAAAGTCCACACCAAAATATCGCCCTGAAAACAGGTAGGAATATAAGAATGTYGTGAGTATGTGCTGGATGCTTCAAATACTAAACCTTCTGGGCCTAGAAAACTGTACTTCACTATGCAGTAAAAGCATGATACCACACTGTGATACCACAACGTGATATATTGTGATTTGCCCTGATACATGGGAATAACTGTCTTTAGGAATTGCCTTCAAGCAACTGGAATTGCACATGCAATTATTATCTTTAATAATATACTAGCATACTACATTTTTCACTCAGTTTCTCTGAGAAGGTGTTAAATATACTATATAAAGAAGTCACGTCATCCCCAATCTCAGCATTTCCCCTCCCACATATGTATATGTTTATACATAAAGAAAACCTGAGTGGCCTTCTAAAGGGCAGTTGTTCCCCTGTAGAAGTTTGTGAGCTTCTCCTAACTGTCTGCTTTTGGAACCCATGCAAACTATCTTCTTAAGGGTATTTTTTGAATGTAAATCCCTCACACCTCATCTTAAGCAGTTAATAAGAAACAAAAGACAGTACAGGATAACCTGAAGTGGTTTAGTGTCTTTTATAGGCAAATACAACTGAGAAAACAGAACCTCTTGCCTAACATTGTTTATAACGCTGGAGTTTCTTGGGGATATAATTACTGCCTATAAAATTACTAAATTTAGTAGTAGTTGTGACTTGTTTCTTGCATGGTAGCGTTGCACTTCTTAATGTATTCTAGCTGCTATTTTTCAGTACAAGCAGTTGAATCCTCAACAGAGGTCTAGAAAATCACAAATKACTCTCTTCTATAGAAAATGTCTCTTTCTATAGAGAGCCTGGAAACATCAGCTGAAATGAGTAGGAGATATGTTCAACACAGACAAAACGTGAGGCTCTTGTAGAGAGCAAAAATCTAGATAATACGCAGAAGTGGCCAGGCAAATTAATAGAAGTCAATCAAAAGCTATTAAATACCAAACCACTACCTGAAAGCCAGAAAGGCTCTAAGCTGCAATTTGTTGAAGGATGAAATGACACTCTGGGGAACACACGCAGTGCCCATGATGATAAACACTGTGTGATATCCCCTTTGTTCACTGCTTTCTCCTAGCCCTCCTGGGGAGTGCCTGCCTTGCTCTGCTTGGAGTTCTCAGGGTGTGTGCAGCTCGGGTAAGAACCTCCGATTGCTTTGCCACCTAAGGCAGGAGTGGATGAGTGCCAGTTACCTGTGCAAAGCTGTGACGTAAGGAATGAATCTGCGTTTGTGTGTGTGGCATTTTCAGTGCATGGTGTCACGCAGAGGGGTTGTTAGAGACAAACCAGGTGAAAGCAAAACATGACACAGACAGAGGTCAYGAAGAAATCACAAAATCAGTGTTAAAACATTAGAGAACACCCTACTGAGAAGACTAAGCAGATCAGAGTAAGCCAAGGAAGCACACGAGGGAGAGGACACGCTGGAAAATTGTTCAGGAATGTGAAGGAGCGCAGAGGAAGGGCATGCTGTGAGCAGAGCAGCCTGCTCTTCCAGGCAGAGGTGGAAGTAGCTGCCTGTGCAGAAGCTGCAGAAGCTCAAGATATTACATAGGCTCTACTATTGTTTTAGTGCCTCTAGGTAAAGGAATAAATTGGGGTTTTCTGCCAAAACAATGTAGGTGTCTAGAGGGAGGAATGTGTAGGTGCCCTATGCAGACAGGTCTGCCWGCTGGTTACGGCTGGAACCAGCCCACGTCTCGTGGGGTGCGTGGTTTAGCCCGAGGGGTGTCCTGGAAGCCTCCATGGTCCCTCGTGAGTGCCCCACCAAAGCCACGCTTGTGTAGGGCCTGCCAGCAGCCATGGCAACATGGCAGGTCCCTCTCCTTCCCTCTGCCGGGGATTCCCAGAACTAAACGCACCCTAAAGGGGTAGTTCCACTATGCATGGAGTTTCCAGGCTAATACTGATGCTGCTGTTTATGCAAACACTTCTCAATTGTGGTAGCTTTTTGCTGTCATTTTATCATCTGTCACCACCCACTCCTTTATCTCATCTCCTCTAGAAAAACATGGCCTTTTTTTTTTAATTTAACCCCAAATTCCTATTTGGCTTGTCCCTACTTATTCATTATACAAGTACTTTAAAAACATTTCCATAAATGCATGAGAGATGGTAAAAGACACCATCTGTTTATAGGCTTCTGAAAAGAAAAAAACACCTTATTACCATATTCAATGACAAAAGCTGGGTAAGCAAACGAAAATCTCATTCCACTATATATATAATTATTCGGGACTATATTTGTTCTTCAGAAGCAGACAAATTTATAAATGCATGACCTTGCAACGTGACCTTTGTTTTTTTTCACTTTGCAAAAAGACCAACAGCCAAGTAAATTTTTTCTATCAAACCTCCATCTTAAAAAAAAAAAAGAGGAAAAAAGGAAAAAGAATGAAAGAATTCATGCTTTGGGAGACTCAAGAGCTGTAAGAACTATCCTTGCTGGTATCTTCATACTCTCCTTGACTACACTTACTATATTTTCATATTCTCCCTTAACTGCCTCTGCAAATGCATTTCTGTATCAAAAAACACCAAATCTATAGGTTGCATACTGTTCTTTTATACTCAAAGCAACTAAGACAAAGGAAGAACCCATCAATGTATTATGCAGATTAATTGGAATTAATTAATTGGTATTAACCCTAATTTCAGTCATTTCTAGGCCAGAATTAAATCATCTCAGTTTCACTTCCTAAGACAAGCGCTGCAGCTCGCTGTCCATGCTGGAGACCCTCCGYGGAGCCTCCTCTGCTTATCAGGCCCTTCCTCGTGCGGAGGGTGCAGCTCCACACCCGCTCCGCTGGGCTCTTCCTAAAAACACTTCTTTGTCCAACTCAACAATAAACCACGACAACTGGCAAAACTACGCAAAAAATAAGGCCAAAGCTCATTCAGGCTGTATAACCAGGTGTTCTGAAACCCCCATTAGACATTTTGCATACTTAAATAACCTAAAACATCTGCTTTTAAGTAAGTGATTTATTTATCACTAAAGTGATAATTTGTCCAGTGAGTTTTTTATTATTTCCAAGGATGGATCAATGTTCCCAGGCAACTTGTTCCAATATTTTTACCACCCTCACAGGAGAAATCAAAAGATAACAAGCAGAAAAATATCCTGCTCAGAATTTGCCTGTATTACAACTTGCACCCATTATGTTTTATTTTCTGCACTTCTGGAGAGCCTGGATCCCGATTTTCTACAGCCCTCCCCTTAGTGTGGTATTTTTAGCTTGTATTGCTTCAACGAATGAATTTCTTGTGCAGAAATTTAGAATATTCCTTTTCATTTTCTTGTGGAGCAGTGCAAGAGAATTTTACACCTGTCCCACAGTTCGAGACAAAGCAGAAAATTTGCTGCTGAGTGTCTGCAGAAGGGGTCACAAAGACGCCAATACAGTTCTAGCTGCAGGGTCTCCTTGAATAACACAGTGCCTGTAAATAACCACCAAAAATGAAGTACAAACGCAACCAACAGAACTGCAGTATCTGGTAAATGGAATGTGGCTGCAAAATGGATGTGGTGACGCATCCACACTCTGACAGCTCAAATTGATTCCAGACAAAGGGCAGAGGCCGATTCCAGGCCTTTTAGATGCGTGGCTTCTAGCTCRTTTCTGAACTGATTGATTGCCCGCTGAAGAGAGCTGCGTTGCTCACATCAGTGCCTGAAATTTACTGCCTTGAAAATAAAGGTAACGGCGTTGGGAAGCAGAGCACGGCACACCCGCCCGTGAAACAAAGGAACACAACAACGGAGACSATCCTTCCGTAAAAGGACCGTCTGAATTCCTCCAATATTCCATGATACGCCGTGTATAGGCAGAAAAGCAATAAACTGATAGGGCGCGCAGCAGAGATAAACCCTAATGAAATGCAGTGTCGGCAAGCGCTGCTCTCCCTCGTCGCAGTCACCAGCAGGGGAGATGGGGAGGACTGATAACCGAACACACTCATTCGCTCCGTCCGTTCTCCCCCCAGCAGCGCCCTCAGCGCACACAAACCCCATCTGCTCTGCACCACGCTGCGGYTGTTCCTCTCCCTCGGGTAGGCAGGTTCTCCCTGTCACACAAGCAGCTGGACCCGGGCGCTGGCCCTCCTCGTGGCCACAGCACTCGCACAGCTCCCGTGACACGGCAAGCTCAGCCCGACCCAGCCCGGCCACAGCTTGATAACAAGCAGCTCTAATTAATAGACTTTGATCAAACCCTGCTACAAGGGTTCAAAGGTAGGAGAGGATGACCCGTTACACTGGCAGCATACAAATGCCCCTATATATTTAATTAAAAACCCCAGTTTGGTTAACATTTTATTGCGTTTGTGTGCACGTGTACCTAGCAGAGTGATGTCAATGGACAACATTACCTGAAAAATCTCTTTGGGATTGAATCTGAAGTTGCTGGAGGTGCATTAGTACAAGGCCAATCAGAACTGACTATTCTAAATTTTAAAAAGTTACTATCACAAAAATGTATTTTCAAGCTGCAACATATATTCTAATACATACTGAGTAAAAAGTGACATGGCAAAATGAAGTTATAAATTAAGCTTCAACCARATGATTTGTATTTCCTTCTGAATTTACTTTTACAGAGTCCATGTTAAATAGAGAGAACCTGCCAGTTAAGAGATCACCATCTGCTGCRCTGCTCCTACCGCATGGAAATAAACCCACACATTCACTAGTAGAGCGCGAGATGGGATCCCTCGCACAGCCCATCGAAAAGGTAAAGAATGCTTCGTTTAGCACAGAGGCGCTTTCTGACAAAACAGCATCAGCACTGTGCAACCCCCTCACACACACACACACACACGAGAACTGCTGTTTACTGAATATACTCCTCTATGAACACAAGTGGTCTGATGGCTGTATGTTTTCAGCACCCCTTAAAGAATCCAATATAAGTTTATGATTCTACAGAAAGCAGATCTGACGTCTAATTTGAAATAGATTTTCTAAAATTATTTTTAATACAAATGTATTACAATTCCTTTGGTAAACTGTGACTAATGTGTCTTAAGTGCAACTTAATACAATCGGTTTTCAATTARTTTTGATTCTGTCAACTGTGGTTAATTTCTACATACTGATTATGATATTTTAAAATTAAGGATTTGAATAAATATGAATGGTACGTCGGAGAATACGATCGTCAGGAAGCAGAGGCAGCACTGCTAGAGGAAAACACTGTAAGTACAATGTATCTCGAGAGCAGTGGGGTAGCCTCGTAGAGAAAACATTTGTMAACTGACTGTGATAGTTTACAAGTGCTTTGTAACCTAGCCATACAATCCATAATAACTTAAATCTGATAGGAAAATATATAAAACATTTAAAGGATTGCTAACTCTTTATGCTTTTATTACATTTTGCTGAATACGTATACATTAAAATGTTTAATTCTGACACTATCAAACATATATATTATCACCAAGTACTTCACTGATTGACTGTTCAGCGATTATTAATGGGATTAGAAGCATGTTTCAGTTTATGTTTAAAAATAAACAAAGTGGTTGGCATAGGAGCATTCAGGTATCCTAGAGTTTTGGAGTCATTATTAAGTTCTTTATTTATTCTTTTTCATTATTAAGGAGACCTCACAGGAGTGGGCTGAACGAGCAGGATTATTCATGGCAGCTGGAGGGGCAGAGCAGGGTGACCTGCCCAGCACACAGCAGTGGAGCTATAGGGTGTTTCTTTATGGTCTGTAGCAGGGATGCTTTCAGTGCTCCACTCTAGGCAAAGTGGGTGGGATAGAAATCTACAGCTCCAGTTGTCAATTTAAAAACAAACAAACCAAAAAGTATGGAGCACAAAAGGTATAAAGCATCCTAACCTGTAACTTATTCAGAGACTGAAATGATGTTTTAGGACTGAAATATGAGAGTCCCATTCAGACCTGTCAGTCTCCACCACCCAAAATTCTGAAGGCTGGATTTGTTTCTTTTTACCATTACTGACTCCTTTTTTCCTCTGGCCCCTGCTGAGGTTTTTGAGGGCACTTGTCCAACTCTCATCTTCACTAAGGAGGACTAGACTAGGACTTTCCTTATGGAATAACCAGTTTGGAGAACCTTGCAATAGCATCGGGAGTCTCCCTCCCTAAGTCACAGCTGCTCTGGCAGCACCGGCTGTAGGGACAGGCASAGGACAGTCACACTACGGCACAGCCGCATCCCGGCATTCCAGCRCTGTCAGCTCTGCTAAATTCTGTGGACATTTAGCTTTCCATGTGTGTTTCCAGACACACATGCCCAGGAAGGACTTTACAGTGTTTCTTCAGACTACTTCCATGCATAATAATTTTAAATCAAGTACTGGATCCCATGGCAAGTGAGAGAGAAGCCAGTTTCTCAAAGGGCTCAACTGTTCTTTAAGGAAAGGAATCCCATTTAGAGTAATGGCTTGAGGCTTCCAACCAGCAGCACAGGGGGTTTTTTGCACTACCCTGAACTGGCCGCTCAGAAGACTTTAGGAAACAAAGAAACCCTCCCCTTGCAGTTTGTACAGCTCAGCAGCCTCAGAGAAACACAACTAATAACGGTGTGCTTTTTGTCACCTCATTGAAACAGTGCTGATACTTGGCCTGGTCCATAGTTCTGTACCTCGGAAGGGCTGTCAGCAAGAATGATATAGAGGATGTTTTGGACCTCATTTTATTCCTGCCATCTTTGGGGAATGGCATAATGATTTACATTTATTGATCTATATTTTTTTTTCAGTTGTATTTCAGATTAATATTGTGCAGTCCGTACTGCACAATAGTAGTGATCTGGCTGTGATTTTTCACTAGCGTCAGTCAGTCTGTTGACTATGTATGACTCATGACAGAAATCAGCTATTTTCGTACAAGCAGTTTCACTATACTTAAATACTTTGCTGAACTGCCTATTGTTAAACGGAATTTAAGAAGTAGATTTTGTTGCAGCTGAGTAATACAGCACTGTTAGAATAATTGGAAGATTTATCCCCAAACTATAGCTATGGGCAATGTAAGAAAACACTTTTCRTTAGGATTTACTCTTAAAACAGCTATTGCAATCTGTGCCATACAGGATGAGACATTCTTGGTCAGAGATTGTTCAAAGAAATCGAGCACCGAACCGTATGTTTTGGTTGTCTACTATGGAAAAAAGGTATACAACATCAAAGTACGTTTTCTGGAGGAGAGCCAGCAGTATGCCCTGGGAACAGGGCTCAGAGGAGATGACGTAAGTAAAACACCCTCTCATGTTGTAGTCTGTCGGTTGCGTGTTGCACTTGACAGCTCTTTGTGCTAACGGCAATCAGTTATAAATCCCCTCCCATCGGAAGGTTGCTTTATGTTTCATTAGGGTTTTTGCAGGCCTCTCATTTCAAGTACATTTTAGTCTTTCAATCAATTTCTCAATAGTTTAAATCAAATCCTGATGTAAATCAGTGTCATGGTTTCCTAGAAATTGATTAAGTCTAAACACTTCTGCCTGCTRTTGTTTTTGCATAATTAGCCAGTTTCTCATACAGTGTCTCTCACTATAGAGAGTCAGAAAGAGAAGTTAGAATCTTAAAAAAAAAAAGAGGAAGTACAACCAAAGTTGTCACAGGTATTCAGCAGCAATGAAGGAGTGATTTCTTGCCCCTTCATCAGTCTTTAAAATATGATAAATTTAAATTAGAAAATTCTTTTAATTAGCAATATGCTCCTTTGCACAATTAAACTGAATTATATTCTTAAGAATCAATTGCTATTCTAACTATATGGTTAAATAATAGTGTATTTCCATGCCTTTCCCGTATGAAGAAAAACAAACAAAAAGCAAAGCCAAAAACTGTTTCCGAACTGAAAGTTATCTTCAAAAGGATACAATAATTGCAAAAAGATTAAAGAAAGTTACTGAAGCYCTAGCTGAGCACCAGATCATGCATAAGGAAGCACCAGACTGCAGCAGGAAAGGAGAACAYGACAGCCCGATGATGCCTGTTAAATATGCAGTCGGTAGACAGGTATCTAACTGAGGTGGCAAGGCCGCTGGGGCTGTTTTCAATTATGTCCTTTTCACGAGTATGGTTAAAGCGAATCTTTCTTGAAGAGCGGAACTTGAAGCTAGCTAACTTGATGAATTTGCTAGGACCAAGACTAAGTTTGGACTCTCCCACAAATTGTGGAATAGGATTCATGAGTTTTCAGAGATGAGACAGGTTTGACTGGCAAATTGTTCTTCAAGAGCACTGGTTTAATAATGAGGAAGAACACCCACTTCGTTGTGCAAGAGCAATAWAACAGCCTGGGAGGTAGAAAGATAGAGCAAATAGAGAACAACACTGCATATCTCCCCATGGCACTGGGRCTGAGGACTGTCAGTCCTCTATAAAACACTGCCTATCTGCTCTACACAGGCATCCTGGAAAAGGTTATGGAGTTTCAGTCTGTCCGTAACAGAAGGCAAASTCGGTTTTCCATGACTCTCAGGTTATTAGTCCTGCTATAATGACCAAAATCATAAAGTTTTCTGAAACTTTAGAAGAGATGGTCCATTAAAAAACCAGAATGAAACAAATGCAGGAAATTAGAAAACAACGTAGTATGTGCTACACATTACTACGAGTTAACAACGAACTGAGACTTTAATGTTTTRGTACATCTGACAATTACAGCAGCTAGAAAGAAGTAACCTGAACACAATATGAAAACAATTTTAAAGGAGAACAAAAAAATTTTTACAGAACCAGAAAAATGTGATTTCTCCTATCTCAGGAAATATCAAAAAAACCCCCATAACTTCTCGATTTCAGCTTGTTCAAAATAAAAAACATCTTAAGCAGTGGTTCTGGAATGAGGCTATTCAGATTAGAAAGTTGCAATTCCAGAGYAAAGATTATTGCCAACACCCTACCTAAGACATGGATGTAACACACAAGTCTGTAATTGTGACATCTTCCTTAAGCCTTCTTTTTAAATATAGTATTCTTTCTTTTATTTAGAAATCTCCCATAGATCAACTACAATAGAAAGAAATGTTGTGATAGACAATCAGCTTTGTGTAGCACTGGGGTGTCACGGGGATGACATTCCCCCATTTCTCAGCATTATTTTTCAGAAGGTGTGAAAATAAACACACTGAAATAGGCAAGAAGTGCCTCAGTGGTCATGAAGGAACAGTGACACCAACCCTGTTCAGCAGAGGGTCTTTCATCTCAGATCATCTGAAAGGATCTCCCAAATTGCTTTTTCCTGGAAATTAATATCTCAGCTTCTGCACCTCTCAAAGTTTTTGTCTTAGCATGTTAAAACAGTATCAGGCTATGTCAGCTCCCCCACTAAAATCATTTACAATATTAAAGATCCACAGATACCTGCATCTCATTCAAAACCAATTAGGACACAAAAATTAAACAGTTCTTGTTAACTCCTTTGCAAAACTAAACCCATCATGCACAAAAGAAACACTGTTTTATGACACCAGCAGCTTCAGGCCCAACTCAAAATGTAGCAATAGCCGGTTTATCTTCTAAAACCCAGCGCAGGAATAGCCTGTCCTTTAGCTCACAGCCTGTTTTACAGAATATTGTGGACCTGGCCAGATGTGCACCTCTGCATCTAGCAGTGCTGGCCACAGATATTTCCTCAGTGSCCAGCACTCTCCACCACTGTTTGCAGCTATGTGTCATTTTCAAACCACTGCTCAATTCATTTCAGCTTGACTCGTTTCAAGGAGAGTCAGATASATTAGCTCAAACTACCATCAGCAGCCACTAAGCTTTAGATGAGCAATTGCTCTACTGACCCTTTCACTGACAGTGCTATACGTGTAGGACGATGGTAGTACCTTCACCAGAGTGTAACAGCTGAGAGGCAAAATGTCCCCCCTTTTAAGAGTGCTGTAGCTTAGCAGTACAGTGACACATGACACCTGTCAAGTGAAGCTAAACCAGATCCAAAGGAGATTAAACCCTTGGCACAGAATTGTTTTGTTTGTTGAAATAAAGTCAAAAGGAAAAGAAGCAAACCTGTTACAAAACAAGTTTGAGATTAAAAAATACTTTGGAATGCAAACTACAATTTTACCTAGATTCCTAGTAGCAACAGCAATCTTGAACATTACAAAGTAACTACACTCACTTTGGGATCAAATTATTTCGATACCAGGATAATGAAGTAGCAGTTGATCAGAGCACAGACTTTACCTGAAAGATTCTCTTGTTATAAACTGAGCATTGATTGGGTGAAAACGAGACRTCCTCACCCTATGCCCATGGACGTAAACATAATATAAGAAAATATATTAATTTGCCTTTTTTACAGAGGCAAGTATAATGTCACAGTAAACTTTCATACTGCATACAATTCCGGTGTTCTAAGAACAATGAAATCAAAGAAGAGCTGAGAACAAACCGTATTGTGATGATAGGATCACAAAATTAAAAGTTTTTAGCTTTTTAGACTAGAAAAGTGAAGGCTCAGCAGTTCTACACACAGGACAAGCCACAGGGAAAATAACTAAACTGACTAAAGGTCAATGACAGGCGGCAAGTATTAACAACTGGAGAGCAGAGGACTGGCAACCATCAGAATGGCAGAATTTTAAGGACTCCCAGGAAGACAGGTGAGGATAAATACCCGGACAATTTAAGGTGCAGTTTAATCAACTGCGGAACCTCGATCCAGATCCCTGTCAGTATTGGAAGAGGATTAAAGGATACCATTGTTTTGAACAGAGAACACCAGCAAAACTCTAGTGTTCCATTTAATCTCATTCTATGCAAAATACTGCTTACTTCTGATAATGTCTGTAAAAAAGTCTTTTAATGGTAGAAGAAACAGACACTTCCAGCATTTCAATTTTCAGCCACTGATTAAAATTTTACCTTTTTTTTTTTTCCCTCCCCTCCGCAGAAATTTAATTCTGTGAAAGAAATCATCGATTTCTACAAATATGTTCCCATCACACTTATTGATGGAAAGGACAAATCAGGAGTCCAGAGAGAGCAGTGCTACCTTACATACCCATTCACGTGGCGCAAAAAATGCTTCTTGCCGTAACGTCCCCAATTTGTTGGTGTACGTTGGCTTGTATAAGTTTGCTTGTATTTGCTGTGCATATGTATCTTGGGTGTACATTAAATGGTATTCAGTGGCCACTGAAATCAGTGTCAGTCAAGGTACTGGACCAGATGATAAGGCTAGCTTTAAAGAAATAAATTCTGTTACTTGAGTAAGACTTATTCTTAAGCTCAAGTGAGATACATGCATTCATATTTGAGCTTTCAAATACTTATGCAGTAAGGTCACTAATGCAAGCCATCCCTTTGAACTGCCTGTGCGAATCTAGAGATAAAAGACATTATTGGGAACAGTGCAAGTGCTCAAACTCAACAAAACATATCTTCCAGTCTGTACTAGAGGAAGGTGATATTTTTCCAGTACAAACTACAATACTGTGTTCTATAATCAGAGGTTTGGAAGACTTCAGCTCAGCTGGCATAAGAAAAGCAAACATCARGATTTATCAATATCTCTCTTTCTAAGGATGCTCAAAGTTTGACTAGTTAATTGGACAACACCAGGGAGCAATCTCAGCTGCTTTTACTCTTACAGAACAGGAACAAGACAAATAAAAATATTCAAGYCTCCAAACACAACACTCCAAATTATGACATAGCACACAATGGCACAGACTAGTTCTACAAAAATATAGCAGCTGGTTGTTGATGTACTTGAAAGTTTTTTATTTCTATATGCTGCATCAAAATGCAAGAGAACATTCATTATAGTTACCTGAAACCACTGGGACAACTGAACCTCCTGAAGGAAATTATTCCGAACAGCTTAGGCAGTCTGGAAGAACTCATCGGAAGGATAAGAGGCATGAAACAGAGGCTTTAGCGAGAGGCTTCAAGAGTTTTGTAGTCACTATACAATTTATGAAAGGTATTATATTTTTAAAAAAGACATTTTCCAAAGTAATTACATGAAAAATAACAAGACACTGACATAAGCTTTTGTAGATGACTACTAAAGCAAAGACAAAAACATTACTAGTATGTTTAAAACATCTGCAGTTCTTAAAGTTGAACACTTAAAAAAAAATACAGCTTTTATTAGGAATGTTCTAATTTTGCCAGYGACAACTCTTAAGAGAATTCAAAAACATTTATTTAGTAGCTTCTACAGAGACAAAATTAATTCAAATAGTAACCTGGTCTTAAGGAGTTTAAACAGAGAAAAATAACCATGTTTTTCTTATGTTAACAGTTTCAATAATACATGTARTATGGCAGGATTTTAAAATAAAAGTATTTTCACCATCAAAAATGCAAAYAGTACTGTTAGGTTTGGCATCAAAGTACATGAAGTGAAAAAACCCTCTAGTGTACCCATCTAAAAAAATATAATTCCATTTGAATACAAAATGAGAACTGTCGTTTCAGTATTTCTGACAAAACAGGTAAAAGGAAATTCATTCTGTGGAATAGGCTAGCCTATGGCACAAATGATACAAAAATGTTTAATGTGAACACAATGATGTAACAGATGTTACTACTGAAAGCACCAAATACCTGAAGGATTTTAACACTGTATTGCAAAATGGTTGGAAAGCAATATTGTAAGTGTGTTTTATTTTCTTTTTTTTTTTTGTAAAATAAACCTCAATCAGAAGATGTACTTTATAGTCCTAAAATATTTACATTTCAATACAGATACCGTACATACTTTATCAAAATCAATGTATAATCTGCCAGAGTATATAAAAAAAAATATTTCCAGTCTAGTTAAATCGTTTACAAAAATGCATCAACAGTGAAAAGAAGTTAGGAACTACAAGTTCTTCCAAAGAGTAGTTCCAGTTCAAACATATAATACATATCCAGCATAAGAGTATTGACTTGTTATCTGTAAAAATGTAAGAAGTKATTTTAATTGCATGTGCTTAATTCAATATAGTTCATTCTATATAATTTTAGAATAGAATGATTAACAGGATGAAGAAAACACGTACAGAAGACAGACTTCAGTATCATCTCTCTTCCTTCTTTACTAAAAACTTGACATTTGGCCCTAATTTAGGAAAGTATTTAAGTAACTAAGTAAATTGCTTATGCTGCACTCAAGTCAGTAGACTATATCATATGCACATATGTAACTAGGCAAATACTTGTATGAATTGAGGCCTACCTAAAATATATTCTAAATAGCGAACTCTTTACTCTAAAGAAGGATGAGAGACTGCACTGGAAATCTGGTTAAACACTGTCGACATAWAAGCTGTGCAACATGGTTTTCCATCTTGAAAAGTCTTCAGCTTCAGCAAGTTCTCCCTGTGAATAAGAACTCGCTGACTTGTGATCTAACCAAGCGACCAATTCTGCAGAAGTGTTTCTATCAGGCTGCCCAAACACAGGGTCATAGGCAGGGACCCCACAGACTGTTAGGAAAGACAAGCTTATCTCMAAGTGTAATGAAACCTAGAGCTTTGCCTGCTTGGGACAAAGGTAGCACAAAAAGCCAGCAAGATCCTTGTCTCTCTCGCAGGCCAGACTAAGTGCTATCTTATGCAGTGGGAGCAACTGATTCCATAGATTCTTCATTTATAATGAAGTCAGCAGAGATGCTTCTGTCCCACTAAAACAGTGTACTTTCATTTAAATTTCTTTTTCATGGCACCTACYTTCTCACTAAAGCTATGATGTATACTTGCTACTCAAAGAGGATCAAAGGTGCTTTTTAATACCTGTATGCCTGATTTCTGAAACACTATGTTGTAATTAAAAAAGTTAATTCACACATATCTTGTAGCCTAAGATTCCAATCCATACCAAACTAGCACAAACCAGTTACAAGCACAGTATCCTAGCACAGAAAATGACAACTAGAAAGATGTTTGCATAGCAAATCTTCAGGTTCTTCAGGTTTCTCTCAGGGAACAGGTGAAGTTGTCTTCCAATACTTATTTTAAATATGAGAGTGCAAAGTAGTGCTTAGCCCTCACTAGTGGCTTTTCATTATCTCTGTAACTCTGCTCTCATTTCCCACTTTGCTAACAATACAAACCTTTTGGCAAAATAAAGGAGTTATTTCTATCTTCCCTTCCAAGCAAAGTAGTGTCAATCATTAAAAATAAGATAAATAAACTAATCGCTCACTTGATGTTTTTTGTTGGAAGCGAAAGAACATCCCAACCCTTGGTTGCCTCTATCAAGTGTCTCTGTCCATGACTTATCCATTCTTCCTGGTCCACATACACCCTTCCACAAAACCAGCACTTAAACATACACTGAAGTGACTCAGCTGGTGAAGCTTCCACCACTTGGTAATTATTTTTATGTGTTTTTTTTAGTTTCATTTTTAACATATTCTGCTTTTTGCCTTGGTTTCCTGTCTCTGCATTCTGAAGAGTGAGACGCTTTCGGTAACGTTTCACACCAAGACAACTACTTGTCCTTTCTGAGAGGACTACTTTCAGGACGTGACCTTTATACTTGTTGATAGTCTTCATGACGTTAATTATCTCTGGCGAGTCAACATCAGGATGGTTTAATACCACAACTGGCTGGTTACGACGAGGACATTTTATCAACTGATCCRTTCTCAAAGGGACAAGCCTGAGCCGTCTTGCTGTCAACAGATAGGCCATGTCAGAACCAGAACTGGTTTCTGACTGAGTTCTTGTTTTCCTTTTAGGAAGCTCCCTCAAGCTTGCTTGTTTTCCTTTGTTTTTGGGTCCTTGCTGACTCTTTGAATGGAGTTTGCTTTGCTTACTTGCATCACTACTTCTTTGATATGAGACGCTACTTTGTTTACTATTATATTTCACACTTGCCTCTCGCTTTGGTCTTTGYCTGAGCGATATATTTCGGGCTGGAGCATTCGGTTCACTCTGATTAGATAAAGACGGCAAGTAACCACCAGGTTTCTCAGAAATACTGACAGGAACTGGACGAGGCAGCAGCATTTCATTGCAGTATGCCGAAGGAGCTGTTGTTTCACTCCTGCTTTCTATTCCAGTTGTGTTCTGACCACTAGTAGCATTCAACACTCGCAGCACTGTCCCTTTGGGAATAAACACTGGAGTGGCAACATGGGAGTTTTTAGTCACCCTGCTTTTCGATGCTTGTGCAACTGTAAGGAGTTGTTCTACACCATGTTCTTCACCGCTAATCACACTGTTCCCCCCAAGCAGCTGAGGCAAAGATGCAGATTGTTCCAACTCAGCAGCAGTGGCAATTCTCTCACAGCTTGCTGAATTTTCCTGAGACAAAAGCACCTTTTTACTAGCGGCTTGGCATCTCAAAGGCATAGATTTCATGTTAGACTCAGCAGCAGACATCAGCTGAGCAATCTTTCTGCACAGCAATGTTGCTGACTTTTTCCTGCATGTTGTATCATCCCATCTAATGCCTTCTGGAACATTTTCAGTACCAGAGCTAAGAGAAAATACAGATGAAATGACAGGTCCCTCAAAAGGGCTGCCATAATTTTCCATTCTTTGTAATTCTAATGATTCTAGGAGAAGATTGTTCTTTGGATTTATGGTATCAACTCCTTTCAGCTTGCTTAAGCTAACATTCGTATGCTCCAAAGGTGAAGTTTTAGTGATGTGAAAATTTCTTCCTGCTTCAGAAGATTTAACAGATTTGTTATCAAAATCTGTAGTAAATAAACATATACCTGGAGAGTTGACGAGCGGACTCTTACATTCATTGTCTTCACTCTTCAAAGGCAACGTCTCCTTTTCTTTAAGGATTGCAGAAGAACAGGAATTTTTGCCTTCCTGAACAGCCTTTCCTGAAACATTCCTGGAACTTTTACCTTCAGAAGTAGTGGCATATTTGGAAGGGGATACATCTAGACTTCCTTCGTAACAGTACAAATCATAACGCAAATTATTTTTTCCATCTGTTCCTCTCCTTAAGGATTTAGGATCACTTACTTTTTCAGTACTAGAAGTCACTAGAGACTGAGAACAAAGTTCTAGAACACTTGAATGGACATCAATACCTTTCACCAAATGAAAGCATAATTTCGAYGAATCTTCCTTCTGTGCAGGTACAGAGTTACAGTCTGAGGGTTGACTGCTAGAAGTACAAAAACATTCAGAATTCTTACCATATATGCTATCTGATGTAAGTTGGTTACTAACACTGGATAATTTGTCTACATTCACTTCCATGGTTAGCAACTCATTTTGAAATGCAGAAGATATTTTTCCTTCTGTAGATGGTTCTGTACCTTGATTCTCGGGTTCTTCTTCAGCACAGTTCACAGGTTTGGAAGTTCCATCTTTCATAGGAATTAATTTAAGAACCAGCTGCCGTGCTCCATTCACTATCTTAATCTCTACTATTTGAGCCAAGCAGTTAGAGGGAACTACAAGTTCAGATGGTGCAATTACTGTTAAAGGCATCCCAGGTTGCAAAGGTTCTGTTTTTGGGGAATACACCTCAACTTCCACACTTTGATTCTCACACACACTTATTTCAGATGGCTCCAACACTGTTTTGTCCTGGTTGGATGTTGCATTTATGCTACATTCTATATCATGAGGCAAACAAACTATTTTAGTCACTTTATCTGGAACCTCACAAACAGTATTTGAGGATGAATTTGAAAGTTCATTTCGTAAAGGTTTTTTTTTATCATATTTCTGCTTTTGATATAAAGTGCTTTGACTTGGCAAGCAAGACTTCTTCTGCTTATGGTTTATGGTGGTATTTGTTAGCCGTTTTGTGGGCATTTCGTGTACTCTTCTTGTATGTTTAACTATGTAATCATGTCTAACAGCACCATATTCACAGTATTCACACTGATATGGAAAGGTTCCAGTGTGTTTCACCAAATGTCTCTGGAATTCTCCTTTGGTGTAGGATACATAACTGCAGTAGGAACAAATAAATTTGATTTCATCGTGTTGACTTACATGCTTTTTATACTGCAAAGGATCCTTTGTTGAAAATCTGCATTTATCACAGTAATATTTACCTGGCAGAAAGTTCTTTACTTTAAAAGTTTTCTGGCTTTTACCTGGGGGTGTTTTTGCATGTTTTTCAAAGTCTRCAGGACTGGCACCCGCAGGAACAAAATGGAGAGCAGGCTGTGTAATATGACTGCATTTCGTGCAGATGAAAGATTTGTCTTCAGTCCACCCAAGTTTCTTATGTTTTTCTATATCTTCCATTGAAATCTTCTGAACATTTCTGCATTTTATGCAGCTTATTAGTGAGAGCTTATTGTTCTCAGCCTCAGTTCCTTGGTAACAGCAATTCTGGTCATCATCCCCTTTTGATGGATTTGTTTTATCCTCTGAAGACTGCTTTGGGGAGGTACTTAAGGAATTATTTTCATCACTAAGTTGTCCAGGATACAACTTTGGTAAGATTTCCCTCATTTTTTTCAACTGCATTTCAGAAGATGCAACTCTGCGCCAGTGTTATTCAAACCACAGAAGCAACAGGTAGAACGTTTTCTTGGTATAAGTCTTGTGTGTGCTGCTTATCAGTCARTCATCCAGGTCACCAATCTGTGGAATATGCACTTGGGAAGAAAAACTGCTCAGAGAACTGCATCCATGTTATATTCCCAGGCCTTCACTTCGTTCAATCAACCTRCAGCACTAAAGAAATAAAAAGCAGATGATTAAATCAGTTAAGATTTACTAATCAATGCACTAGTGAACCTACAGCTGAGTAACATTCATAAAACAATCTGATATCTGTCAAAATCTAGACTGCTTATATGTTTCTTCCTTTTTCAAAAATTTTTGTTCAAAAACGTATTTAAGCTTAAAAGAAAGACTCTCAGTAACAGAATTGAGCACCAAAATATGATTTCWGTTCATATATAGCCCCTGACTCAGGAAAAGATATTATTAAGCAGTACAGGTGTCACTCATATGTGAATCTCAGCAAGAGAGAAAAGAAACTGCTAACCTTACCAGAAACACAGAACCATGAGTTTGTTCTTATATATCAAGAATTTCAAGGCAACTTGAAAAATCCTTAAAATACAGACAAAAGTTCTTTTTTGAACAGTGCTAATGTTTCAAATCGAAGAGTCTTGAATGCTAAACTATAACAAGAGGCAATTTCTACTTCACATGTTCTCAAAATAATTAAATCAAAATAATCYGTGGTTGCAGAAATTACTACTTTCACTTTTCTTAGTACCACAGTATAACCATTTCTGCATATCTGGACAAGCATATCAATAATTCACTCCCTCCTGACAGCACAAAGTGTGTAAAACAAGAAAAATAATCAATCCAATGGAAAACAAGAGGGAAAACAGCGGTGAGAAACCACCACTGCATCCGCCTGTGCATAATATTTGGTCACACAGAGGTTCCACACCTCTGTCTCTTTTCTATATTTAACACAGACAAGAGCTCAGCTTTAAAGGCTTTTGCCAAGACAACAGACCACAGATATTTGGAAAATAAAGAAATAAAAATTGCCCTTTTGAGACACATACAGAATAAATGTCAGCCATATGATGTCCAAAGTTAACAGCAGTGACTAAAATCTATTCAACACCTTTCTTATTTTAACATTTCTCCTTATAGATATAATGCTGCACTGACATGCATCTGCACACAGGTACTTTTAGATTCCATTGCATTTCAATATATTCTACAGAAGACAGCTCCCTTCTGCTTCTGAAATCAAATTCTTCCTCAAGTTTATCTGCAGAGATAGCACAGTGCTCTTATTACCTACAAGTATCCTATTAAAAAAGTCTCACTGATGTAGACACTGAGATCAAAAGACTAGCTGTTAAAAGATATACCAAACACTAGAGAGAGTGTTTATAAAAAGGTTAGAACAAACGAAAACTAGAAAAAAAACATCCTTGGTGGTTTGGTTATTCTAAAATCACTCACAATAAAGGGTTTTTTTTTTTTTCTTTTTGCACTGCAATAGTTTTCAAAACCTTGCTGCTCACTGTCAGAGACAGAAATTGCCAGCATTCATTACTGTGTATTACCGAAATTCGCATTTACTTCAAACACATTCAAACTTAGCTCATCATTCTGAATATTTTCTAAAGAATCTAAAAATATTTTCAACTGCTTCAGTTCCCTTTTTTAATACATAATGAATGGAGAGGATGTGACAAGCAGCATGCATTTATCACACATACTCAAAGAAATAAGATTTTACTCCAGCCAAGTGCAACACCTCTCACACACTAAGTTCACAGGCTGCATCCAACCATCAAAGCCTGCTCTGGTATTGCAAAGGCAAAAATCATTCCTTTCCTGAGAAGAGGAAGATTGTAAAAAGAAGAAACTGCACTTCTTTTTCTAAAGAAACTCAAGTAAACGCACATTTGTTTGAACTTTACAACTACATATTGAACATATACTATCAACTTAACATTGACTGCATCTCTGTTAAGCAGTTAACTATACCAGCGACCCAGCTAAACACTCACAGTTTTCATTTGCTAACTTGAAATTAAATGACTGGGAAAGATYCAAAACGCTTCGCTCAAGTATAATACATTGTATTAATCAAAGGAATAGATTTTGCATTAAAAAAMCACATTCAAATATCCCAAAGAAGTTCTTTCCTGCCTCAAAGACATCTTGTTTCACAGTGACAACTAAGCACACAGTCACAATACTTTGTGCATCTGAAATTCACATAAAGCTTCTCCTCAAAATAATCCTCCATGTTCATAATTCTGATTTAAGAAGAGTAAAGACCATGCATCATTTTTTTAAAGCTTTTATTATTAAACAGTTATTCAACTCTATAGGAAAAATTAATTGCATAAAGTTTTAACTAATTACGGTATAAAATTATGCAAAATAATGATAAAAACCATGTTACATTTTCTAACACCCTGTCCAAGGAAAATAAAAAGATGAATGCACATGAATTAAATTATGGATATTCTACTGAAATGGAGGTCTCCTCCTGAGTGGGCCTAGGACTGMAGCCTATGATTTTTTGCATGTTAAATATACATTATTCTGACACCCCATTCAAGCAGCATATTGCTCAGCAGTCTTGTTGCAACACACTCAACAAGGCATCTTAAAATAACTGTTTCAGAAGTGGTATTTGAGTGCCCAAAGCTCCTGCGGTTGTTTGCACTCAGACGCATGATCACCAATGTGTACATTGACACTGCCCATTCCTCCATCTTGCAGAATTCACAGCCATTTTAGAAGATCCCCCAAGCACCCAAAGCACCTGGTGAGGAACATTCAGCGTTACTCTCTCCTAAGCTTTAACACTTGTGAGCAAGAAAGCCGGGCGCTAAAGGCGAGCAGAGCCCCGGTACAGGTACATGCTCTTTCATGCCCARTCCTCAAAACACATCCGTGAACAACTTCATTCCTGCCAGAACTACCCGCGCATGGGAGTAGGTGCAAGAGCAGGGCCTCGACTGCAACCTTCTACAGKAGTAGCATGGCACGACAGAACACGAGCAAGCATGCAGCACCATTCAACAGTCTTCGTAGTAATAAGTAAATCCGATTTTTAAGGAAAAGGAAATGCTCATCCGTTACCACAGAGGTGTATCCCGAAGCGGCGGGGGGTCTCTGCGGGGCAGGCCGCGCCTCCCGTATGCCTGCGCGACCCTGCGCTCGCCCCCCTCGCCACGTTCCCGAGCCGCTTCCCGGCGGGCCGCGCTGGCGGCGCCGCCCCGCGCTGCCCC